>JBBMHQ010064676.1:0-14116 GCA_037834295.1 Postelsia palmaeformis
TCGTATTTTTACTCCCTCTCTTCCTCCCTTCTTTCCGTACTTTATTCCTTCCTTTCTTCCCTTTTCTCCCCCACCCCCCATCTCTATTTCGCCCACTAACCGCACCCACCCATCGCTCGTGTAACCTTGGCTATGCTTCGCTTTGCCTTGCTTCGCCTTGCTCTGCTGTATGTTTCTTTTCATTTTCGTCATCAGAGTATGCCACCCCCTATCGCTCTTTCGACCAATGTCGCACGAACCATCGGTCATGTAACTTTTTGCTTGGCCATGCTTTGCCTTGCCTCGCTTTGCCTTGCTTTGATTTGTCCTTCCATTTCGGTGATCAGAGTATGCCTTCAAGGCAGCCATGGGACCGGGTCTGACATCTGTTTCTGTTAGAGGGAAGGACACCAGCGTAATGGTCACTCAGAAAAAAGTCCCGGTGAGTCATTCACCCACTCTGCCAGCACCCTCTCCCCCCCGCGCCCCCGCGCTCCCCGCACGCCTTCCATATTTTGCGATGAAAGAAGCGTAACATCAGCCGTCGACGCAAAGTCAACTAACTGGTAACTTATTTTGTATTTCCTGATCGCCTGCCATAAAAACGCCGCTAGTCCTGGGTATAGAGGCCAACTCCCCGGGATGTAATATAGGGTCAACAGCGCCGTGTGAGAATACAAGAAGAACATGCCATCAACTTGTTTGCTGATGAAGCAGTACATCCGTCTCATGGTGGGGCTTTTGTTTTTTGGAGGCATGTTGAGGGCGCGGGGGGGGAGGGGGGGGGGGGGCAGGCACGAAAGTACAGAAGGCATGGATAGTTGTTGGCCGCCGCTTAGCCCTCGTTCCCTCGCAGGTCGGAAGGTCAACGTCAGGAGAATGTAAATGTGTTCCTCCCGAAAAAACGACTGTTCTAGCAACGTATTCTTCCTGGTGCGACTAGCGTATTCCCCGTGTGTGCAACCCGCCCGACCCGACCCGGCCCGGCCCGGTCCGACTCCTCGGTAGGATTTGGAATCGCGTGCTTGATCTGTGGCGGTGGGAGTGCCCCCCCCCCCCCTGGGGAGTAGGTATGACGAAGTATACTTATCGTAACCACCGACGTAGAGGTTAATGATCGTATCGGACGGTTTTTCCGCCGCTTGACGTAATTTAAGTACAGTCAGTCAGTCAATATCGGTCTTCTCGCAAGAAAAACGGCAATTGAAAGAAATCTGGCCGAGAAAAAAATGAAAAAATAAGGAGGAAAAATGAAAAATAAAAAACTGAATATGAAAGTATTCGTAGTATAGGCGCTCGCCGTCTACACTGGAAATTATTAGAAAGGTTGTCCCTGTGTTTATTTACCCTTTGAGTACTGCAGTCCCAAGTGGGGGACAAACAAGCCATAATTTGAGCGGTTTGTCTCCAGAACGGGACTGCAGTTTTCTCAAAGTATCAATCAACCCACAGTAACATCTGGTTTCAGGTTTCTAGCGAGAGGACCGATGCCGTTTGTACCACCAGATATGTTTTATTCGTGCGATTATATTGTATTTTCGGAAACGACGTTCCGATCTGCGAACCCCACCCGCTACGTATGCATCATATTATTATTTTTTACGAATGCCGCTCGATTTGGCTCTCAATACGACCCGCGTTTAGTTTGTTCGTTTGTTTTTGTTGTTCGTGTCGTATGTGTTGTTTGTTTGTTTTTCGTATGTTTTTTCGTTTGTTCATTCGTCCATTCGATTTGATTCGATTCGATTCGTTCTAATCGTTTGTTTGTTTACTCGTTCGTGCCGGCGTCCTTGTTGTATTCTGCTTTATCCCCCCGGGGGTGTGCTCTCGCTTCTTCTGCCTGTTGGGTATCGGCGGGGTGACACAGGATCGGTTGATCGACCCCACTTCGGTAACTAACCTGTTCAAGATCACAGAAAAAATCGGCTGCCTCATGACCGGGATGATAGGTGAGAAGAGAGCGAGGGAGGGAGGAAGGAGGGAGGGAAGGAAGGAGCGAGGGAAGGGGCTGTGAAGGGCGAGATGTTTGTTACCCCTAGATGTATTTTTGTTCTTGTTTCGCGTCTCATTTATTAACAGTGTCTTCGCCCCTCTTCTTATGTTTCTCTCGTTTTTATTACGAGGGACCCTATTAAATAGAACCTATGGTACACACGAAAACCTAGACATTTACTTTTTCTTACCGACAATATTTGGTCCTATTATCAGTATTTTTTCCCGTGATATTCGAATTTGAGAGCCGGGGTTATACTGTATGGTATATAGGCTCTTCTTCTCCCTCCCCCCCACTAATGTTATCCGTGCCTTGCCTTTCTATCGGGAGAGAGAAGACTTCGGTTCCCTTTTTGTTTTTCTCCTCGACTGGCATCCAAGAGCCCATCTCAGCGGGGAACGCTATTTGGTATCACAAATATGTTCCGTTTTTTTTTTGATTGACAACTAGTATGCCGTTCCCCCCATAGGATCCAAACTCGTTTCTATTTCGAGATCAAATTAGAAATCATTGAAACCACAATTTTATTTCCAACTACGAATACCCGTTAAGATGGGCATTAATATCGAATACTATTAATAATGGGGCCCATCCACTGAAGGACTATACCCAATATCGTCTGTTTTTGTGAAATCAAATAAAACATATCAACCTAGAATAAGCCATGGGACACGTTTTTATCTCGAAGCCATTTTTGGGTGAGGTCAACCTTGCTAGGACCTGCAGTCCCGCTTCGGATGCAAACTTCTCAGAGTTTGGGTGGTTTATTTCCGAAACGGGACTGCAGCTTTGCCCTAAAAGGGTTTATAGGCCGTGGAATTTGTTTAGCGTACGTGGGTGATTTTTCAGCTTGAAGCTGTTTTTGGATGACTTACTCGTGACTCACTATTGATATGTAGAACTATTCAAGTGAGGAGCCTGGGAAGGCAAAAAAAAAATGTGATCCCCCATTCCTACCGTAGCGAAGGGAGTTGTAGAGATGGAGGGGAGGGAGTTGTTTAGAGGGGGGGGGTTGGCAAGAGTTGTTTAGGATGGAGCTGTGCAGAGCAGGGTAGAACAGAGTTGTATTGGGAGGGGTGGGGGTTGTAAA
Organism: Postelsia palmaeformis; assembly: GCA_037834295.1. Classification (NCBI taxonomy): domain Eukaryota; class Phaeophyceae; order Laminariales; family Laminariaceae; genus Postelsia; species Postelsia palmaeformis. The sequence continues at coordinate 3,063 of JBBMHQ010064676.1, forward strand.
GGGAGAATTGGGAGAACAAAGAAAGTTGTAACGAGAGGGAGAAGAGGAGTTGTGGAGAGGGGGAGGAGGGTTGCACGAGGAGGGCGGGAACAGTATGCCCGCGACCTGTCCTGTCCTGTTTTCATTGTATAAGGTCCACCTTTCTGCTTGCTTGGGTGGGTTCTCGGGATTGACCCACGAGTGGATTGGTTGACGCTTTTGTTGATAAAGCGCGTGTACGACTAGTGTTTATCATTAATAACCTCATCACTGACCAATAGACCACTTTCGTCGGATTCTTGTTTGTTTGTTTTTTTTCACGCTTTTGTGAATTACGATTTTGTGATCGGTTGCCCGCCCCCCTGCCCCCCCCCGCTCTTCCTTTCCCCAACAGTGTTTTCGGGGAATGCTGTCTTTTGTGGCGCATTATCGCTCGCTGATCGTCGCATTTGTTTGTCTTTTCTCGTCTCCCGCACACTATGTATGTTCCCCCTGCTTGTTCTGGTGCACGAGTTGCCTTCCACTGTGCGTGACACTGTGCACACCTCGGACAGATCATACAGTTCATGATATATCTGATCTGTCTACAGATGGATAATCTACAGTAGTTCCTCCTCACCTGCCGTTGTGAGAGGATGCGCAGGATCTGCCTGATAGGGCAGATCCATCCCAGAAAACATGTGATATGATAGATGATGCAGATTGTTCAGGTCCCCACCCGGCAACATGAGCTAGATCATACAGATCATGCAAGATCTGGTATAGATAGATTTACTGTATCTGCCTTGAAGACTCACAGCGGTAGATCATGAATAGGGCATCGCTCGAGGTGTGGATGTTACTCCACGCCACCCCACGCCACCCCACTGCACTCCCCCACCCATCCACTCACTCACTCACTCACTCACTCACTCACTCACTCACTCACTCACTCACTCACTCCGCCCACTCGCTTTTTCGTATTGCGGCTGCAGCTGACTCGCGGGTTTTGGTTCAGCGGCTACGATACGAGGCGCACGAATTCCGCTTCAAGTACGGGTACGACTGCCCCGCTCACGTGCTCGCCCGGCGCATCGCTGACATCGCCCAGGTCTACACGCAGCAGGCGTCTATGCGCGCGCTGGCCTGCGTGGCCATGCTGGTCGCGGTGGATGACGAGAAGGGCCCGCAGCTCTTTAAGGTAGGCCACTGGTGCTCCATGGTTTGCAGGCATGTGGTCTAGCGTCCGTGATTCACGTGTATTGTAGTGTCCATGAGTTGTGGATATTATAAGGATTTGTGTGCAGTATAATGTCCATGATTTGTATGTAGGTTGAAGTTCGGTATGGACGCATGCTGCGACGTGGGTGTACCGCTCTGGTCGGCAATATAAGCTCAACTTGATAACCAGATGCTCACTGTATTTTCGATCCGAGTGGTACTCGCTGCAGTAGTTTCTGAGGCTCCCCGCTCTGTACTACTAGCAAGCCGAACGCTGACCTGGAGAAACACGAACGCTCAAAGCCCGATAAAAAATAATGCCGCATCGAAAACTATCAAGGGGACCATGGTAAATCGGACCTAAGGTACATACACACAAACCTTTATATTTCCCTATTTTCACTATTACGGAGGAATATAGTTAACAGGACCAAATATTGTTACTATAAATACGGAAATATATAGATTTTTGTATGGACCGTAGGTCCTATTAACTATATTCCTCCGTAATAACAATATGTGTTCGTGTTTACTATGGCCCCCCGTGACGGCGTTTCAACACAAACGTCATGCATCCCAGCGATTCCTCGCTTGAGTTAATCCGTGAGGACTACAAACCACTCTAATTCCAAGCACTTCTTCCCCAAAACCGGACTGCAGCACTATTAATAAGAGGGTTGAAGAGTTAAGGGACCCCGTCCGACAGTCAGATCGCTTCTAGCGAAATGGTGTCATTCCCCTGTCGTGCAACGCCTCTGTTTGTCGCGTGTTCTGTGCATAGCGTGAAGCGTTGCGTGTGGGAAGTCCTATTATTTGTGTGTGTGAGGTCCACGACTTGTGTGGCTGCTGCTGTAGGTCATGTGTTTTTTTCTTGTATGTGCGTCCCATGGTTTTCGGTGTGCGGGTGGTTCTATGTTTTTAGTTTATTTCTCACGGGTTGGGGGTGCTAGCCTGAGTGTCCATGCCCGTATATACAGTAGCCGTGGAAGGCGAGAAGGGCCCGCAGCTTTTCGAGATGGTTTGCTGTTTCGTGCCTAGTGTCTAGAATTTGTAATGAGTGTTTTTAGCGTTGAGTAGTCTATGCCTCGTGTGTGTGCATATTCCACGAATTTTGTGTGTAGGAGTCCCATGATTCGTCTGTGTGTGGAAGTCAACGATTTGTTGATGTTGAAGTCCGTACACGATGTTTTGTGTGCGGAAGTAGCCCATGAGCTGTCAACATGTATGCTATTACACTGGGGGTCGCGGTTCAAAAGAGCGGGTGTGTCAGGCCTGTTTTGACCTCGCTCAAACCCGATCTTGTCTTGAAATCGGAATGGGTACCTTCTATACTGGTAGCCTTTACAGCAGTACGCTGGTGCTTGCTTAACCCTCTTAGTACTGCAGCCTAGAATTTGAAGGGTTTGCCCCCAAAACTGACCTAAAGAGACTGCACTTATAATAACGGGTCGGGACATTTTTACCTATCTTGAACCGGTGCTTCTCATGAACTGATACCAGGCATCACACCTGTTTAGCCTCTCGCGTTTGAAGCCAATATTGTCTCACATGTCGAAGCAGTAGTCTAGTCTTGATGGTCTTGTGTGGTCGTCTAGCTCCTTGGAACCCGGAGGCAGCGACCGAACAGTGGTTGATAGCTTCGGGTGTTTCGTCTACCCACCGTCCACGGCCGGTGTGAGCGCCTATTATTACGGTGGGCTTGATTAAATAGGACCTATGGTACACTTAAAACCTTTCCATTTCGATTTTTTTAGCAACAATATTTGGTCCTGTTTACTATGCCCCCCCTGTGGTAGTATAAATAGCAGTACGGGTATGAGATCATGCTGCCCCCTGCCCGAAAGACTCGGTAGATCGATGGTAATAGTCAGTCTGTACAATCATCTCCCGATCACGCCATGGGGGTTGCTGTTATCGTCGTGCTTTAGTGCCAATTTCCACCTCTGAAGTCCCAACAGAGGGTTATAAACAGGAATATGGGTACGGTAGCGTACCGGTGTGTATACGGGTAGTTTTTTGTATGCCCGCGCCCAGCCGTGTGAGCTGTCTCGACCCTTTCAGGGCAAACTACGGCTCCGTTTGGGGGGGGGGGAAACCACTCTAATTTTGAGTAGTTTGTACCCAAGACGAGACCGCAGTCCTAGAAGGGTTGAACCAGTACTTTTCTTGGAACCGATACCAGGCATTCCACATTTCAGCCTCGCTTAGCCGATTTAGGAATGCAGTCCCGTTTTGGAGATGGACAAGTCAAATTCCAAGTACTTTGTCCCCAGAAGGGGAGTGCAGTACTTTTATATAGTAGGAGGGTTGAGCCCAATCTTGTCTCGAACCGGAATGGGTGTTGTGCACTGGTAGCTTTTTATATAGTGTGTCTTTGTTGTACCAGTACTTATCTTGACCCTTTTGAGACTGTAGTCCCGTATTGGCGACAAGTTACTCAAAATTAGAGTGGATTGTCCTCTAGACGGGACTGCACTCCTATAAGGGTTGAACCGATACTGGAATGTATTGGTATTAAACACGGGGGGTCATGTTGAATAAAACCTCGGGTACGCACAAAAACGTGTATATTTCCATTTTTTTACCAGCAAGATTTGGTCCTACTTACTATGATCCCCGTAATGGGAATATTTTGTGTTTGTTGCCTCTTCTTGATGTTTATTTTTCCGCTCTCGGCATAAAAGGTGGACCCCGCTGGTCATTACTTCCCTTACAAGGCAACCTCGTCGGGGAGCAAGGAGCAAGAGGCCATGAACTGGTTGGAAAAGAAGGTGACGTTGCTTCGCTTGCTCGCTTGCTCGCTTGCTCGCTTGCTTGCTTGCTCGCTTCCCAACGCGTTATACGAACGAGGAGACAGCGCTCTCACCGCTGTTGACACCAAAGTACTACTAGGTAGGTTTTAGTGCGCAACATTAGGCCCTATATTCATACTTGACAGCGCTCGTTTTTCCCTGCTTGACACGTCTGCCTGCATATTAGTATCCCACCGCGATTAATAGGCAAGAACGTAGTGTTACGTTTCTCGGCAGATATGAGACCGTTTCTTCTTTTCTTATTTTTCTTGAACGTTTTCTATGTTTTTTCGATTTTTCTCTCTGCCAACACATGCTGTTGATAGCATGTATGCCGTTCCTGTCGTATCCAGTACGATGAGATGGCATTGCATCGTCTACTCTGCTTACTGCATAGCAATGTCGTATTTCTGTGGCCTAGTTTTGTTACATTAGAGGTGGTATCTCTCTATTACTATTATTAATAATAGGATTGAACAGTCGGCACGAACACTATGTGGTAGTGCTGGAGGTGACGGCTAGAGAAAACGCTTCAATACGGAGACAGCACACGACCGAATAAACCAAGCGTTCTACTGTACCTAGGTTGGCGTTTACAACGTCGCCTGAAACGCAAAACAAGTTGGGTACATAGCGACTCTGCACTACTGCTGCTGTACATTGCACTACTGTCCTACACTGCACCACACCACTCCAGATCCCACGCCTCACGATGTATGTATTACGACGCTGTCCCTAGATGACGTTTTGATTGAATAATAGTGTACAAAATATCCTTATATTCAAGGACAGTGGTATTTACCGTAGTGATGGTGCGACACGAACTCCAAGCAATTTTTGCCACACTCGGGTGCAGTTACCAACGGGATAACGCCTTTTTGTGGTTTTGTGTTGCGTTGTGTTAACTTGTCGAAGGTTGACGGGTTGAAGGAGATGGACGAGAACGCGACGATACGCTGCGCCATCCAGTGCCTGCAGGCTGTAACGGACTTCCGAGGAAACGAGGTGATGCTTTTTATTATTGTAACAGCTTCAAAGGGTGTGCCGATTGTACTGGCTGGGTCGGCTAGTGGTGGGTAGTGATGGATATCGGCTAGTGGTGGGTAGTGATGAATATCGGCTAGTGCTGGGTGGTGATGAATATCGGGCTAGTGGTGGTTAGTGATGAATATCATACAGGAAGATGTGATACATCGTATGAAAAAAACGAGCGTGTCAGAAATATCGAACGTTCGATACAGTACACTTTGTACCGGTTTAAAAACGCTGTTTTATTTCACATTTTGTGTAATATAGGTGCTTACAGTATAGCACAGAGTGGTAGCGTACCTCATCGAACGCATTTTCCCCTCTCCATATTCCATCCCCTTGTCCTGGCATCCTCATGTGTGTTTTTTTGCTGGTATTGACGAATGTTTTCGGCGTGTCGTCGATCATTGTCGTTTTCATTTATTCCCTTCGTCGGTATGATATCGAATAACGAGTGGTTCGTTCTATGCTCACAACCGATCGGCTGTAAACGGCTATTTGCCTGCTGAATGGCTATATATCGCATGTAAAGACGCCATAAGCGCAACACGTATACTTCGTATATCAGTATTTATATAACGTGAGTATGTATGGCAAGGACGGATGCGTTAGAGATCAGGGGTGGTGTATATTATATTGCCGGAGAGCGAGGCCAAAGGTGGCGAGGGGCGAGTGAATACGTGTGCGACAATACGTCGATGCTGTGAGGGAAAAAAATGTTGTCGCGATAAACGCGGTGCCATCGCGCTTGCTGTTATTAATAGTACCATTCTTGGGCGTTTTATTTTCCTGTTCTGGGCGTCAATCGTTCCCGGCATCGCATTACCCTCTCTCAAGTGACGTCGCTCTTTCCATCGTGTGCTGCGTTGCTTCCGTCCTCTCTGCGCGTTCTTCGGTCTTTGTTGCTTGGTCCTTCTATCTCTTGAGTACTGCGTGATCGTCTCCTGAGTGCTGCTTGATTCGCATACCCCCCTACTCCTTAGCCACTACTCGCTCGTCATCTATCCGCCATCCTCCCGTTGCCGCTTGATCCCCAATATATTATGTCCGATGGGCGCTTCTTTCTGCTCTTTACCATGCCCCCTCGTGGCCGTGTGACCCCTCTATCCCCTATCCCCTCGTTGCTGCTTGCTCCGCTCATCCCCGTTTTACCCCTCTGTCTAGTATCCTCTTGGTGCTACTTGCTCCCCTCTGTCCCGCTTTGTTCCTCTATCCCGTCCCCCGGGTGCTGCGTTATCCCTGTATCCCCGCCTCCCTACCGTATTTGCCGCTTGGTCCATGTATCTCCTAGCCCATGGTTGTCGCTTGCCCCCCTGGACGCCTTTCGCTCGTCATTTGGATCCCCTATCCCCTGCTTGCCGCTTGATTTATCGGCATCCCCCATGCCCCGGGTGTTGCGTGCTCCCCCGAATGCTGCTGCCTGCTCGATTGCTCCACAGGTGGAAGTGGGTGTGGTGTCTGGCGATGGGGGGAAGGGGCGATTCCACACCCTGGACGAAGACGCCATCGAGGCACACCTTATCGCCATCAACGAAATGGAGTCGTAGGACTCGAATTAAGCTGGTAGCGGGGGGGGGGGGGGGTGAGGGGGACATCAAACACTGGTAGCAAAGAAAAGCCTGATTTGGGGAAAACTTGGCAGGAAAATCGTTGCTGGAAAACCCTGTCGGTGAAGCCCTGCCAAGAAACGCCTGGTAAAGGAAAATGTTGGTAGCGTAACCCCAGGTAGGAAAAGCCTAGAAGCGGAAACCCTCGTAGGAAAGGAGAATACCTGGCGGCAAAGGCATCGCGGGGAACCCCTGGTAGGGTATATAGCCTGGCTGGGGAACCCTGGTGGTGGAAGCCTGGCAAGAAAAGGGAGACTCTGGCGAAAGCCTGGCAGGAAAAGGGAAAGCCTTTAGGGGGAAAAGGCACGCTGTCCCCTCTGCTTTCTTGGTTCGGTTGAAGGACCATTCCTGCGTGCGCAGCGAAAGCGTCGAGCGAGCGGTCAGTGATGCATAACGGCCTGCACTCGGGGCGAGATACGAGTTCGGCTCTAGTTTTGTCCATCAAGAGTAAGGTGTTTTTGGTCGGGACTTGCTCGGGAGCACGGTGGTTCTGCTCGTAGACGGGTGGGGTTGGTGCTGTGTGTGCTCCCACGTGCGTGAGGCGTACGCTGGCTGTCTTGTTTCTTCTGCACCTGCTGTGCGCACACTTTGTGATCATGATGATCATGATCATGATTATGGGTGTCACAAATCGTCTACACCTGGTAATTATTACATCAATCTGAGCGTCTTTTTTTGTTCCAGTCATACTTGGCAGATAGGTGTGCACGCACTTTATTATGATGATGGTGATGATGATGATGATGATGATGACGATCATGTGTGTCACAAATCGTCCGCCTGGTATTTCTTACATATATCAGAGCTTATTTTTCGCGCTCGTGATAATCGGCAGATAGATGGGTGGGTGGTGACTGGGCGGGTTGCGGTTTTGATTGCGCCCGCTGTCGTCGTCATTCCCATGGTTGGCGCCGGCATGAATGTGGAAACGCACCAACCACCATCAGTCAGTGTGGCATCACGCCCTCTCTTCGAGTTTTTGGTTTTCCCACCGGGCGTTTCGACGACCATCCATCGATGGACCAGCTTCGACAAGCCCTTTTCGATGTATTCCGCTTTTTGTGACAGTTGCAAGAGAAGCCTGCTACCTCGTGCCGTATGCTCTACACTACACACTACGTACACCTCTCTACGAAAGGTATGTTGATTCCTCTACTCGAGCTCGTCACACATACCAGGTACCTGATATGAATGTCTCCAATCACGCGCAAAAGGATGAGTATCGCGGACTGATTCGGCAAGCAGGTTTGCTCTCACATTGGCTGCAACTGCCTGAGGTATTAATACGAACCGGTCGAAAGCGTCCCTGAGTTCAGCACGCCGCATGGATCCGCATGGATACCTTCAATCATCCACGTGCAATTTGTATGAACGCCTACCGACAAACGGGGGAACTTCTCAACTTGATAGAAGTAGGCACAACAGGTTGTGGTTCGTTGCATACCGCTTTCAAAGAGTAAGAGGTTGCCACAGCGACGGACAACATGATCGCTACGGCTTCCTCAACGCCCCGTGAGAAATATATATAAAACCAGGTATCGCAACTCATGAAACGAGAACGGCAGGAGGTGTACGTATACCGTCTGTAGTGTGCGGAACCAGGAACAGGAATCATAATGGTCCCAGAGTTATCTTTCCCGCACTCGTGGCCCCAAGAACAATAATGTTTTATAGTGAGAAGGTGCCACTCGCAGCCAACTCTCTCTCTCTTTCGTCCGCCTCTCGTGCCAACACTCCTGGGGTGAGCAACCGCTGCGGCTGCTGTGTCCGTAAGCCGCTGCTGTACTTAGTACCGGTACGTGTCTGTGTCTCCTCGCAGGAGACATGTTATAGTCAAGTGTATGTGCGTGTATTTCGTCAATGGGAGAAGTCATTTCGTCATTTCTCAATTGGTTTTCGTTTTTGGCCTCCTGGGGTGTTCCACACCGAAGAGGCGAAGGGAGGGCGGAGGATTTCTCGTTTTCAGGTCGGGTAAAAGCGAACATACTTGCCTGTTGCCTCTTGTTCCCGTAGCTAAGCTCCATCAGCAGGCACAACTGAACCAACTGAACCTCCAGCTGCCAGAACTCCCGTCACTCCGTGCCAAGAAGATGGAAGCTTCTGCAGGGAACGAAACTGCGGTCGATCTGCTAGTGCAGGCCGGATTTGAGGCAAGTCAAACAAACAGATAGAGGGGCCTACAACAGGCGATTACGGCGGTGTGTCGAATTGAAGTGGGAAGCTCAACTTGGAACACTGCTGCTGCTGCCCTGCTGGTGCTGCTGGTGCTGCTAGTGCTGCTGGTACCGTTGCTGGTGCCGTTGCTGCTGTTGCTGCTGTTGTCACTGTTGCTGCTGGCGCTGCTGATCTGACGCCGCAATGCGTGCGCAAGCTGAGCGCGATCGCTTGGTTCGTACACGTCCCGCCCGTGCTCTGCGCGTGACAGCTCAGCACACGACGCCCTTTTGGGGATTTTTTGTGTTTTTCCGCCATGCGTGCCGGAGGAACGAAAGACAGGTATCGTGTTTATTGGGTGCAACCAGGTGCTGCTTCGGCTGGGACTGATTGCCTCGGTGCAGCGGCAGTAGTAGCCTCTTGGGCAAAACTATGAGTCAGGGGCGCCACCGAAAGAGAGGGAGAGAAAGGGCGATAGGAACCCTGTTTGATATGATGAAACAAGCATGCATAGTCGACTCGTCAGGCTGGTTTTGTCGGTTCTATCTTCAACGCTTTTATCGGTTGAAACTGCTCCTATAGCCACAAGCAGTACACAATTTTCATTTTGAAATCGAGCTGATGATATCCGTCAGGTGTGAGTTCGACTGATTAAATAGTTGATACTCAGCTCTGCAAGCTGCGTATAATAACACGTTTTGTCAATACCCCATCCTTCACCGAATTTTACAAATGGTGTGATATTTATATATTTTTTCTATTATTTATTTTTCATTACTTCCATTTTCACTTTCCAACAACCCTGTTAGGACTGCAGTCCCGTTTTAGGGACAAAGCACTCTAATTCCAAGTAGTTTGTACTCAAAAACGGGGCTGCAGTCCTGGGAGGGTTCTATTGATAAGATAGGAGGTTTTACCCCCGTCAATTTTCCGTACAAGCCGTTGTCATCTTCCCTATACCTTCTTTTTTGATCGCGCATAGAGTTCAACATTCCCACTATTAATAGTAATATTACAGGATCCATAGTTAATAGGACCTACGGTAGACACAACCCTAAATATTTCCCTATTTTTATCATCAATACGTGGTCCTTACTACTATGGCCCCCCGTACGTATTTTACGTAGGTACACTTTTAATAACTGTCGAAGCAAGTACCCGAATCCGAATCATAACTGTTGAAGCGAGTACCCGAATCCGAATCAGTGGAGGAGTTGATCTACCGTTGATGATTCGTATGTTCGGTCTATACAGGACATCTAATGAGAAAATGAGCGGTAAGAAAGGGAGGCCGGGATTTATAGGAACGTGAGAGAAATCCGGGAGCCGCTGTACTTACTGCAGGAGTAGAACGCACCGATTCTCAAAGGAGACGTCCAGCCCTGGATCGGCTTTCCTGCTTCGTGTTATGACAGGGGGTTTCCCGCGCTTTGTCACGGCTGTGAGTCCAGGGATGCAGCACTGCTGCGCTGCGCTCTGCCTACTGCTACGTACCTCTGCGTTGCGTTCGAACGTTTTATGTCACCTGCGGGCGGCACTTGACAGACAGAGGCGATTCGGTCGCTTTGTTGCTTTGCCGAGAGGACATAAGAGCATGTAATTGCTAGGGCTGTGAGTTGGCTGACTAATAGTTGCCAGCTAGTTATAAGTTGGCTAGGTATGATAGTTGCGGCGGTTCCAACTATCCAGCTATTTTTCACATTTGATTTTCCTTGCTTGTTGGAAAGCTTGTTTGGTACGGGGTGAGTATATCACGGCGACTCCAAGAAGTACTACCACGCTGCGAGCACACAAGAGAGATATTCTGCAACTCATGACGCATCAACCCATCGCCATCGACTGTGCCGTCGCCGATGGTGGCTGGGCCGAAGGTGCCGGCAGCACTGAGCCTGGCCTGTCAACAGACCAAGGCTTTACGTCTCTCTTGTCACCATGTGTAGTGTCCAGTGGGTGATGAACACCTCTGGCACGGGTGTCTGAGCGATGCTTGCCCTTCGCTTCGTATCTTTTCAGCGAAAACCTTCAAGCTCAGCACTAAAACCTCGTATTAATAGAGCACCGATTCGTTTTGTTTATTAGTTGGTAGCTATTAATAGTTGGTATAGCTCATCCAGTGCCACGGAGGGGTTGGCATGACATTTGCTATCAATAGCTCAACTGTGAACCGTTCTTTCGTTCTTGAATCGCTGAATCACTTTTTTTTTTTTTTTTTTTTTTCTCATCCCATTTATTATCTTCGCACTTCTTCTCTCTCTCCTTCTTCAGTCGTGACTTGGATCCGGGGTCACGAAGT
>JBBMHQ010064687.1:0-14112 GCA_037834295.1 Postelsia palmaeformis
TACGGACAAACATTCTCCGTTCTACCGCCGATCAATCTGTTGTGAAGAAGAGCAGTATTGCGTGCGGTTTTGTGTATGTTTTCGAGGGGCGGGTTGGGGGGGGGAGAAGCGCTGCGTTCGCGCGCGCAACGTTAGCCCTGTCACGCGTGACTTATATACTGTCTGTTTTGGTTGGTTGGTTGGTTGGTTGGTTAGTCGGTTGGTCGGTCGTTCCAGCGGCGTACACGCTTCGATAGAGCGGGTCTTCCTCGCGCCTCATCAGCGCTGGCAGTTTTTTGGGGGCCGGGGTTGGAAAGGAACCAGCAGGAAAAAGTACCCTTCTTTACAACTGCACCGGCGTCTTTTGAGGGACATACTACTTGGAGTTAGTGTGAGGTCATGCTAAGTAGTACGTAAAAAGGCATCGTCCGGTGGCCGCTTCCCTCTTTGTACCAGCCAGTCATGCGCAATACCAGAGCAATTGCTGAGGTAGCACATTTCCGCTATAATGTTTTCTGAATGCCGGGGATTCTTGACCCAAAGTCGTCGGAATGTCGATCTTGTTTCGAAAAATGACGTTTTCGTAAAGTTGGGCCATGGGTTTATTCATCGGGATGTAACTTGATTTCGCTGAAGTCGGTTTTTGGATGAGATATGGAGCTCCTTAAGCGAGGAGCCAAAAAAAAATAAGGGTGAACCTCTATATATATGCTAGAACGCTTCTTTTCCTGAAATCGAGCGAAAAGAACAACAACGCTGGTCTAAGCATTTTGTCGCAATATGTGCCTACCACTGCCTTTCCCTTCCTTCCTGTTGGACTGTGAGTTGGCTAGACTCCCTTCTTCTGCGCGGCTTAATTAATTGTCGAGTGTCGAAATAGGGTGTGTCTTGGCTGGACTTGATGGCTAATTATCATTTGGGTGTCGACTCAACTCAACGATCACCAAACAACTTTTTTAGCTTTCATGTGTAAAGCCCACAACCTCGCACGACTTACAATGGAAAGTAAAACCGGCGGTCAATGAAAATCGGGACATCTCGAGCCCTAGACGACGCCCCAGTCAGACGAATCCCCCCCCCCTCCCCGCATTTTCCGCACGTAGCTGTTGAGTGTAATAAGAACCATCACGTCGGGGGGGAGAGTAGTACATAGCAATCCGAACCCACGAGGGACAAAAAGAAAACAGGGACCACTCTGTCCCTAATCATTCGTAACTTTTGTATGTAATATCATTATATAAATGTTCTCTTTATTTCGGGACAGAGCAGTGCCTCCAGGTGGGTACATACCTTATTTTGGTTGTGATTACTTGTGGTAGTCTATACCTGGTGTACGGTAGGGACGGGGGGAAGGCATCGTATCGTAGGGCTCATGAGACGAGTCTGAGATAGGCGGCATCCCGATAATCGTAAAAGGCAGTCAAGGCCGCTTGGCGCGACTGGAGAATTGCACTCACTTATAACCTCGATTGAACTAGGCGGCTTCCCCCAACAAGACGACGGGCGAATCGCCCTGGCACACCACCGCCTTACCGGCCGGGGAACCCCTACCGTACAGTATTCAGAACTCACGGCTGGTATCCCCCTATGTGTACACACCATATTTTCCCCTCAAAGCGCGAGAGCATGAGTTATAATAGCTGCATTCGACGAAAACTGACGATCAGTGGGAATGCTGAACCCTATGCGCGACAGAAAATAATAGGCACGCACCGGGAGGAAGAAGGGTAGACACCAGTGACCACGGCTTGTCCAGAAGTTCGTCGAGGGGAAAAAACTCCTACGAGTTGGGCTGGAACGTGAACGTGATGATTAGATAATACTTCGTATATATATACTATTTGTAGTGTACGTGCCCGCGTGATAGTAGGCGGTTTATAGGTCAGTTTTCCCCCCCGCTCCCCTGCTTGCCTGACATTGCCATAGGAAGGACTTCTCGCGGTAGTATTCCACCCAGCCGTTGACGTCCCTCAGCTCGTGGTTGCCGCGAAGCATGAAGATTTTGTCGGGGTTTTCTATCTGTGCAGAGGCCGGTGAAAGAAGGTGTCAGGGTACGAGTGTGATACCAGGTCTCTGTTTTTTTCAGTCCGAGAACAACTCGATATGATTTTTCGGGGGGGTCTTGTACAGTATCGCTTACAGCAGTGGGTGCCCCGAGATGTTAAGCGCCCAAAAATAAGTCGTCCTTGAATTAAGAGCGGTCATAATGGCTTGTCCCACATATTCTAAAAGCCACCACTCCGAACGGAGCTCCGAACGGAAATATAAAGAAGTCTTGGCATGAATATCAGTGTGCAAACGGCCCTTATAGATCGGCCCAGAGCTGTCATATACCTGGTACTTGGTAGTGCTCACTCCAGAGAAGATAAATAAGTACCTGGTAGTTAGGAGCGCGCGGTCCCGTTTGTCGCGGGGTGCTCTTAAACCGGGGTACTCACTACGGTATGAATATTATTGTTACGTTTGCCGTCCGGCCTTCATGTTCAGGCAGCATAAGCTTCAGCATTGATCACTAATGATCATTCCCCGGAAAGAAGAGGAACAAAGAAACCAGCACAAAAAGGAACCCTAACCCTAACCCTAACCCTAACCTGTTGGCCTGCAGTAAAGTCTACTGGCCTACAGTAGCGTATTGGACTACGGTAGCTTAAACGCTGGTCACTCATAAATGTTCCCCGAAAAGGAGAAAAACAAGGAAACTGTAACAAAAGGAGAAAGCTATTGATCTACAGGAAACTATTGATTACAATAGCCTACGGGCTACAGGACCTTCAACATTGATCGCTAAAAAACATTCCCCGAACAAACGAGACCAAGGAAAACGAAAACGAAAAGGAAACCTGTATTCAATATGTCTTCACATGGTAATTTTATATCGAGAGTTGTTGACACTTGACAGCGTACCTGATCGTGCACTGTTCTCTGGAGTTGGGCGCTTCCAAGGGCCAAACCATGTTTTTCGTTATTAGCGTGACAACTTGCGCGGAAGCCTTTGTTGCCCGGCCACTCACTTTGAGCGAGAAGAGGTACGCCAGGCACTCCAGCCCAAGCTGACCCCTGTCGACGTAGTCGCCAAGGAAGAGGAACTTTCCCGCGGTGAGGTTCATGCCCAGCTTCCAGATGTTGTCCGCGAAGAAGTGCAGGTCCTGATTTTTGTTTTTTCGAGGCGGAGGGCCGCCGCCGATTCGGGCGGTTGAAGCTGCTGCCACGCGTGCTACGATCGGGGTAGCAACTGTCGACCAAATATATGTCACTGGGACTGACCGGGATCCGTAATCCTTTCAGTGCTGCAGTGTCGTTTTGGGGCAAACCACTCTAATTGTATGTAAGTAGCTTGACCCCAAAACGGGACTGCGGCATTGAGAGGGTTAACCCAGTATCGCTGGAATCACACCATCGTTTTAACAATATTGTCCGTGATATGCCTACAGCAGTAGGTTTTGGGATAGTTTACCATTTTAGGACTGCTGTCTCGTTTTGAGGGCGAACTACTTAAGTAGAATAATAGCGGTTTAGTCGCCAGAACGGGGACTGCGGCCTTAGTGAGAGGAATAGTAGGGCTGTCAGATTTGGAAAAAACACACGTTTTGGAGCATAGAGGCGACAGTGCTGAACTCAGGAGCCTTAAAAAGAAAACGGTGCTACTTACGTACGTCTACCGTACTACTGTAGGCTCGTGTCCTGTTAACCATTTGGGGTTTTCGATCGAACCTCATTCATTGACGAATCGATCTGTTACTGCTGTGGCAATCGGTTGGTCGACTGCTTTCGTTGTTGTTGTTGTTGTTGTTGTTGCTGTTGATATTGCGTTTTTCATCCGGGCAAAGGGCAAGTTACATTGCGTCAATCACCCTTGTTTCTTGACTTAGCTCCTATTAATAGAGCAGGGGTGCAAGGCTCGAAAGAGAGGCCAAGCGACCGTTATAGGCGACCTCAGAGAGAGGGATACAGCGTCTGCAACCAAAAAGGGCCGACCACAGCAATATCGGCCAATACCGCCGGGTAGGAGATACGTTGTGGTCGAAACGCAATGTAAGCGGTGCTGGCAGTGGTGCTGACTGTGCTGTCCGTGTTGTTGGTGTTGTCGTTGTCATTGGTGTTGTGGTTGTGGTTGTTGTCGTTGTTGTCGTTGGTGTTGGTGTTGGTGCTGGTGTTGGTGTTGGTGTTGGTGTCGGGGTTGGGGTTGGTGTTGGCAGTGGTGGTCGTGGGGTGGTGGGATAGGCGTTACGATGTACAACACGCACGGAGCACGAAGCTCCTTATGTTGGTGTACACAAAATCTTTTTAGACAAGTGATAAGGCCGCTTTTTCTCGTGTTCTGGGTCACTTATATGTACGGGGCGGGTGTATTCGATATCATGCATGGCCGTAGTCGTATGACCATAGACCCTCGCACCCCTACTATGCCGGGACGGAGCATGTCGAGCTTTCACCGACCAGGCAGACATTGCTAGCACCAAGCACGAAGCGTCCGGCGAGTCGCGTGAAGGGTGAGCTGCATCCTACTAAGAACCGCTTGTGAGGTGGACTTGCATATGAACGACAGCCACATTGTGCTATTTACGGGGTGGGCCAATGTTGTAGTCAGAACCTTCGATGGACCCGAAAACCAAGTATTCCCCTGTGTTTACACAGCATGTTTGGTTCTGCATACTATGTCTCCCCCGAAAAATCATCAAGCTCCAAAAAGGGGGGAATATAACAATTATCACAGGGGCGTGCGTACCTCTAAATTGCCGTGGATGTCACCGAAAACATACACCGGAGACTGCAGAAAAACACAGCGCGGCTCCGCCTCGTAGAGGTGGGAGACCCCTCTGCACAACCGCATCAGGTCTTTAGCAAACCTGAGGAAAAGCAGTTACATCGGGTGAATGAGGAGGTCGGAGGTCAAGTGCTCTTGTTCTATGAAAACGAAATTACACGAGGTGCAACGAGAATATCATAACCCCCATGACTTGTCCAAAAAGGCTGAAAAACTTACCTGGGTTTAGTGCAGGACAACACTTTGCAGAGGCAGGGGTCAACTTGGTGTCGCGCACGGTACCACCATGTGCAATCGGGGCGAGATACAAGAGAGAGACGGATGGTGTCGACAATTGGCGACTGCTATGATGTGGGAACCACAGAGTATCCTCTGGCAGGCAGGTGGTCCTATTGAGCAGGTCCTCGTTTTTACTCGCGTGATGCGCTTACAAAAAGGGATAATAATACGGTCAGGTATATTCCAAACCAGTCAACGACGGGCGACTGTTGTTGTGGTATAGCCCTGAATCGCCTGGAAAGGTCGGCAAACACCTGGGTGCAGGCGCCGGGATCGTATTTGTATCACCTGGGAGGCGTATCTGAGCAATCAGCACGCGTCGAGTACCAACGACAACCGGTTCAATAGGCGAACCTGCCAAGGAACACGCTTCCTTGTATCCCGCCCTGCACCACCTTGCACCATTGACAATGAGACAGGCTAGATACCGCAAATAACGTTTGAGTTCGCACATTCGGTTTTCGGCGCTCCTTTTTCTCGAATTCAACGGTGTTTTTACAATATGCCGCGCACCTATGAGAAGTGAGGTAGTCCGCGTGACTCTTGGGGTTCTTAAACATGGACAGCATCTTTTGCGCCGTGTCGTCGCCCTTCTTCACCGGACCCAACCCGCGCAGAGCCGTAGCCGTCGCGACGCTGGCC
This sequence comes from Postelsia palmaeformis, assembly GCA_037834295.1. NCBI lineage: Eukaryota > Phaeophyceae > Laminariales > Laminariaceae > Postelsia > Postelsia palmaeformis. Next base: position 5,666 of record JBBMHQ010064687.1, read on the forward strand.
TTCCTGCCCATATGAACCCCTTGGCCGCCGGCCCCTTTTTCGTCCACCAGATGAATTAGCGGCTCTAAGGGATGCTCACGCTTCACAACCTGAGCGGTTGGCGTCCGTTGATGTGGTAGGGTGCGTTGGTTAAAGACAGATGGTGCCTCCAAAGGTGGCTGTTAGCAAGGAATGGGCATTAAGCTCTTGTCAGGTTTCTCGAAAAGACCATAACCATAGTCTGTGTTCGGAAATCCAAGGACCGTTTGGGCATTACTGATCCCCCTTTTCGTCCACTTGGTGTATTCCAACGTCCCTGAGGGATGCTGGCGCTACACCACCTACGCGACTTATGGCCGTTGAGATGATTTAGGGCTTTGCTTTCGTGAAGAAATATGCTACCGACTTTGGAAGTGGATGCTAGTAAGCAACGGGCATAACTCCGTCAGTTTTATGACCGGACCACACCACCCTGTCTGAAATTTTAGGGAACCGTTTGATCCTTATTAATAGCAACATTCGTATTCCAACGGTCGTTGTATCTTACGATCCTACGCGCATACCTCTAGGCTGAAAGACAAGGACCGTTCAGACATTCGCATGAAGACCAAGCGGTCCTTATATTCACACCCACAGTATTGATGGTATTGAATGGCCTAAAAATGGTCTCGATCAGGCGATGCCACCAGCAGGATACCGGTCACTGCGGATCCACCAAGGCGTCTCTTTTAGACCTTGTCGATCACCAAGCACTGACACTAGCTTCAGTATTCGTAAGGGGTACGTAGTACTGTAGCACTTTCCGGCCAAACTGTTACCGGGACAGACGAGGCTCCTCAACCGAGGAACTGCCCTGTAAGGCATATGTCTTATCGCCGGAATCCCATTAATTTATATTGTAATCATATTTGTGAGACCATTGAATCTGCCTCTCGGATTGCACTTTTCCTTTTTTTAAAATCAGGGTTACTGCAGGCATTGAAGTACGGTAGATAATCGGAAACAGTAGGAGCACCTCCTCTACCACAGCAGTTTTTCCCTCGATAGCCTACCACGGATGGGTTACGGCTGGGGTTACGGTTGGGGCTACGAATAGGTTTGTGTCGTTTCTTCAAACCAGCCTCCACAGATGCTCCTAGAACCTGGGGGTATAAAGTAAAGGTATTCCCGACACAATATACTCACAGTTACTCGCAGTGTTCGCGCTCTATGTGCTGCGGGATACTGCGAGTACCGGCAATGCTTCGAGGTTTCTGTACTGTGGATGCTGCCATGCTCGCAGTATTTCGTGGTTCAATGCTGTGGAATACAGCTGTACTTCTTGTATTTCAGGGCTCTGTACTGCGAGGTACTGTTAAGTACTGGCAGTATTTTGGCCGTTGGTACTGCAAGCGCTGCGAGTTTCGGAGCACCCGGAGTACCAACACACTCCCAAGAAGCGCATTAATTATAAGAAATATAATTCGACCCTCTGTGCACCGTTTCGATAATTTATATCTCATTTCATTACAGAATCATTCACGGATGGCTCCACGAGTGGGAAGGGGAGAAAATTACGTTCGAGGGGGGGCAAGTGGAGTTCTTGAAGATAGTACTGGCAGAACTCTGGGAGTATATATTGCGAGTACTCGCAATATTTACGTGCTTAATACTCTTGATACTCCGGGTACTCTAAGTATTTCGGATGTTTGTACTGCGCGTACTGCTGGTATTCGGAGTTCTGTACTGCTCATGCTCCCAGTTCTCGCAGTATTTGGGTCTTCAGTACTGCGAAACTCTCGGTACCCGGAGTATTTAGGCCGCCACTACTGCGAAACTCTCGGTACCCCGAGTACGAAAAGTACTCGATATTCCAATCTTACTCGGAGTATGACGTATACTGAGAGAATATGTGAAACCGTTCTCATATTACTGGATTCGCACGCTGACGACACAGCAGTACTTTATTTTCCCCATGCCTTTGTCCTAAAAATATACTCCGTATATTTTCTTTACATGCCTTGCATAGGCGGCCCCCACACCTTCGTCTGGTTCTGGACTTCACTGGTGAGGCGCTGGACCTCAAACTCGAGAGCCGATATTGCCGCGTCTCTCTCCGATATCAGAGCGACCAGCGACTCAATGCGCTCGCGGTCACCACCGAAGTTTCTAACGCTGCCCAGCCGCGTCAAGTCGGATGGTCTCCTGCGATGTGCGTGGTCGAAAGAAGCAGGCAGCACATTCGTTTGTTGTTGTTAGTATTGCATTTCGCCATCCGACCATGTGCGAGCAAGAAACATACGCGTCAACGTTGGTTGCTCATGAGCATTCCCGGTAAGGAGAAAACTCGGGGGAAACCAAAACAAGAAGGCAGCCAACGCACAAAGTCTAACTCCCTTCTGCACCTACTCCTGCTTCGCCTCTTATTTCGTGTATTCGTGGGACACTCTTACGGGGAGCCATGGTAAATAGGACCTATGGTACACACAAAAGCCTAAACATTCACCTAGCTTTGCCAACGATATTTGCTCCTATTTACTGTGGACCCCGGTCATAGTTTGTTGCACCATCGTGTGTGCGAGGTGTATGTGTGTGACTTGTTCTGGGAGGGATTAAGCGAGCAGAGTAAGTATAAAAACAGGCAGAGCATTCGAGGGGTATTGCACCATCATGTGGCGTGTAGGCTGATATTTCAGTCCGAGCAGGGATCAAGCGAGCAGCGAAATAGAAAAAATTGCACCAACGGATGGGATATTATCTCTTGCTGTGTTTTTATGAGTCGGAAGTATGTGTACAGTGAAGCTCCACTGCGAGGGGAAGTTACTCCTTTTTTCCTCAAAGGATCACCCCCCGTAGCTCTCCGCACCATCATGTATACAGCGTGTGTGCGTGGGGCTTGTTGGTTCCCGGCAGGGACTACGCGAGCAGCGAACGTACGTATGCACCTGTTTCTTTGCACTAGACACCTGCACACCCGCGTAGCAATGGTGGTTGTGTTCCGCTTCGCTCCCTTTGATCGTAGAGCTCCACGCCTGGTAGCTGTACGTCGAAATACTTTATTTTCCTGGATATTCGGCGGATCGATGCTGTCTATGTCTCTACTGAGCTGATCTATGCAAAGTGTCACTCTGACTTGTGTCTTTAAGAATCAAAGTAGATCACGTATGCATGTATGTAGAGAGAGAGCACATTCCTCAAGCAAGCAGATCGTCCAGGAAAAACAAACTGAACATCGTCCTTGTATGTAGAAGGGATTGATTTGGTAAACTGAATGTCGTCCTTCGTTTACTAACATGCTTCGTATCGTAGAAGGCGGCGGTTTGACCCGTTGACTGCCCGCCCCCCCCCCCTCTCTACGAAATCCAGTATGTTAAGATCCAAAGAGGCCTTGACGCGTTTAGAACAATCGCTTTCCTATGTAGTGTAGCATATTTGCTTGTTTACCTGTCCTGATCTTGACCTTCCTACACAGGTGGTCGGGACCCCCCTTCCCCCCTCTACATAATGTGGGCGTAACACAAATGGCTGTTTAGACATTGGACATTGTGGCACAGCTTTAGGCATGCCGGTTCGAGGCGTTGTCGGCACCTTGTAGGATTTGCTACAATGCCCGATATCTCCACAAGGATGCTTTGATGCCAACAGTGTGTAGGGGCGGGGTCCCGGTCATCTATGGACAGGTACTACTTGTACTATCACTATATTTTTAATGCTAGTATCCGGAGTGACGGCGTGATGGCCACCCCCCTCCTTACCTTTCGCGTCTTTTGCGCGTCAGGTGCTGCAACTCCACGGAAGGCGCGAACTTATCGGTAGCCACTATAACTACCTACGAGTACAGAAGCTAGGAGGGTACCGCTTCACCACCAGGGCGCAACTTGTGGGCATTCGCGATGGATCAAATCTGGATTGCAAGCCTGTTTCGTGTTTCATGCTGGTAACTATCTAAAGCCAGTCGACCAACATCATGCCGTCGAGGGGTCTCGCTTGTGGTGCTATGAAATCTCAGATTTACTCTCCAGATAGCCGTCAGCAGACGAAAACCGATCTCCTGACTTCAATAGCTGGAGCCGAGGCATATCGCGACTCACTTTTCGTCTTTCATACGTTCCTGGTGCAGTAGTTGCTCCAAGTCAGTCGTATCATTTCACTACAGAGCAATTAAACGTCGGCGGTGAGATGGAAAAACCCACCAAAACTCATCACACTTGCGAGCTGCATGTCATACTTCGATAGCGCGCGCTACGGAGTGTATCATAATCTTTGTGAAAGATAAAGTGTAGGCCAGTGATTTCCCCGGGTGGCGCGTACTTATGTACAGTACCGCAAGGGTCAAGAAGACGATTCTACAGAAAATACGGGTCAGGCTACTTACAGCAGTGCCAGGTATATCGACCTGGGGAACGACAAGTGCGTTCTTATCAAGCGTCTATATGGAAAGAGAGTGCGGCATTACAAGTATCTTCATGATGCACGTGCGACTTATCCAGCTCCCCATGTTGAAGTACAAGGGCACTCTCACCCTTCCCCGGCAGCCCGGGCTGTACTTCGTGTACGTATAGGCGACGGTATAGTCGGCAATGTTTCCCCCCGGCAGGCTATCCCTCTGAGGCCGCGAAGGGGTCACGGAGTATTAGTATTTTGATACTGTACATCACTACTGTACGCAGTGCTCGAACTTCAAGATCCCCACACACCCGCACCCCCTGAAGATTGTGTGTGTACGTGAAAGAGAGAAGGGGAGAGAGGAGAGAAGAGGATCAGGTACTTTGGGGAATAAGTACAACCCTCGTTGTCTGGATCATGACAATCTTCGGCATCCACTATAGCCCACAGAGAGTGCTCATACTGCACAGTCAATGAACTTGTGCTGCGTATTCAGGGAATACACATACACGGGTCCGATATGATGGATATGCACAGACGAAAGAGCAGGTTGCCCTTTTGTCCACCTTTAATTCATTGACGGGGGGGGGGTAAATCCAGCGTTTGGTTTGAGGTAATGCCTGAGACAGGTTACGCTGGCAATCGCATCTATCTGGTAAACTTTTAGTATCCATCGCGCTTGATGTTCGATTACGATGATGGAGCCTCACCTGATCTGTAGCACAAGCAGGGAAAATATCACGTTGAGTAGGTCTTGCGACCGCTAGGTATGTACGACTGGTACCCGTACTGCAGTTCGAGGACGTGCAGATATTTGTGGTAAGGTTTTACGACTACATTATCATGACGTTCACGAGTCAAAACGGGTCCGGATGCTCGCAGGAGATCAGAGCTCTGGGCCGTGCAAGGTGCCAAGAGTGCTTCCGAAGCTCACCGAACGGTCGCTGTGAGTACTCGTTGTATGATCGACACATCAACACCCATCACGCACACCCACCGGCTCATCGGCCCACACGTGTCCTTCCCGGGGCGAGACATGGCGATAGCCCTCGCTGGGTTTCCTGAACAGCTGCAGTGCTTCCAGTGTACCACCTCTCCTCGCCCGAGCAGCGTAGCGGCCCGTAGTGCGTAGGCACCCACTGCAGTTCTATAGACGACTGCGAAGACCGAGCGAGAGCTACTCGATGCAGGCTGGATGCCAGTTTTCGCCGCCGCCTCAAACTGTTTTCAGATAGACGAATAAGCTGTCCCCGGATCCAATTCGGACACGGGAGGGCAAGAACTGACGTGGCAGCCGACGGCCTCCTCCTCACTCCTTGGCCGACGTTTGATCCCAGCACTGTGAAGTGCGAGCGGGTATTTCTGAGGTGAAGAGAATCTCGAGAGCTCGAGTGCGGCTGCAGCTCGCGATTTCCAGATAAATTGACGGTTTCAAATCCTGTTGCCCACAGATATATTAGCGCATCGATTGGAACTCCTTCTCGACGGAGATTTGAAGATTTGGAGAATTAAGATAATTAGGAGATTTTGATATATGTTCTGCGGTACAGGCAGTATGCGGGGGTTCCCCAGCTCTTCAATTATTACACATTTCAAGGCTGGAGCTACGGTTGGTCATGGGCCAAATACGACCACCAGCAGAATATCACAGCTACAGTCGTCGTCGATGAAGTTCGTTTTCCGTTTTTCCGAGTCCAAATCACGTTGGACAAAATCGTTTTTTTTTCGAGTATAAAGCACGCCGCAGAGCTCCATGAACTCCCAACCAATGAAAATGCGTAAATCAAACTGGCAGGCCAATCACTAACTGTGTGAAGGAAAATGGTCAAAATCAAAATGCCCGATGTCATTTCGCTCCAATCCCTCCAACCACTACACCAGGGGGAGGTCCTGTGCGCTCAGCTACGATGGAGAAGGAGCCCACGCTTAGCCGCCGAGACACCCATGGACCATACGCCAGGTAAGCGTGGCTTGCCCATCTTTTCGACGAGCATGAGGAATGGCCTTCAAGGGGGAAAAGGCGACAAATACCGCAAGTCACACCCCGCCGTTGAAAATATCGTGTTCAGTAAAAATCAGTGTACAATTTACGAAATTGCCGCCTAAAGGCTTACCATATTGTCCGTAAATGTAATGACCGTTGAGGTTTTCATATCAAAATGAAATACTCTCTATATTTACGGACGAATCGGCATATCAGCGAAAAAGTTCTTCGCGGATGCTGGGATGGCGTTGGATTCGACTTCGAACGTCCGAACCGAACGGCAGCAGCAGACCACTCTCGAATCTCATCAAGTCTCAAGTACACACGGCAAGCAGGTTCTCGGAGCGTTGGAGATGGAAGAGCGTGGAGCGCTGCGCGCGTCTGCATGTGGCAGGTTTTGTTCACTCCGTCTTTCGGCGATCGTATATGTAGCATCGCAATCAGCGCCAGCAGCAGTGCAGCGTTGCTACGACTTGCTTGTTTTCACCTGGTCACTCACTCTCCGTTGGCACCAGCAATACCAGTGTGTTGTGTCAACAGCAGACGCCGCCGAGTTGTACTCGTGCTCGTACTCGTACCCGCTCTCAGAAGTCCAGAGCCTGCTGAAGGCGCCGGCCGTCACCAGAGCCTAGCCTGCTGGAGAAGCACTCTTGGCGCGACTCGGTCTTTACTGCCCAGGGCACGCCTCGACAAAGCCTGTCTGGTCTGCTGTACGATACACGTACGTAGCTGGTGTAAAAAGGTGCGATGCATGGACATCCGTGCTGACTTCGGTACTGGTACCACATTTCGGGGACGGAGGACCAGAGCCCTACAGACTGTTCGTGTATCGCACTGCTGCAGCTCACTTCTGCTGACTGTTTGCTGCTGCTGCTCTATATAGCGAGTATGTATCCGGCCGTACACTGATTTACCTGACTCTGTACCCGTGTCGGTAGGGTAAGTTGCTTTTCGAATTTCGACTCACCTGCTGCTGTATACCAGGTACGATGTACGAGTAGGTACATCATCGCCCTTGGGGGCTACTTCCGCGTGTTAAATATCAACGTCAACGCTTGATTATTGATCATACCTGTTCGTGCAGTCTGTGTGGGATGTGGGTAGCTACATAGGCGTGGGTTCGTTCTTTCCGTACACTGCTGTACCAAAGGTACCCCCGCGTCCACATCTAGCACATCCAGTGTCCGTGCTGATTGTTCATACTACTACGATTTATAATAACACAAGCCGAAAAGGAGGTTTTACCGGCATACCAGGTATCTTTCAAGTACGTACACAGGTAATGCAGTGTGTGTGTTCTTCACATCAAACTGTTCTCCTCCTCGTCGACATCCAGCATTCCCATTGTCCGTGCTGATTCCTCACACCCTAGAGACTAGAGAGATACAAGCTCTGTGGTCACAAACTACGACACAGAGATAACACATCGTAATGCATTAGCCTGCGCAATACCATGCCCTTGCACTGGTTACGACTATTAATAGCGCAACATACATACATACGCCAGCAACCAAAATACCAGGTACATGGTAAAGAGAGAAACAACGAAAGAAACCAAACCAAAATGAACATAAATAAGCATTACGAGTACCTCTTTTTTTTTTTACTGGAAGAAAAAAACTCTGGGTCAATTTTCACCTTTCAATTTCAATCATTTTTTCGGCTTCCAGCCTTCACTCGCCACTCGGAACCCGAGCCGTGAGCCGTGGGCTCTTTTAGAGGCGAGGGGGGACATTTTGCGATATACAGATATCGACGAACAAACGTGGTTTCCCGTATGCACTACCGCCGTATGGACCAGGCAAGCCACAACCTATTGGTGGCTGTTGGGGGGTGGCTGTTGGCTGTTGGGGGGTGGGGCGTCCTTCTCCCGCCGTGCCATCATACTAATAATACTGCTGTACTGGCATACCACTCTGTCCCGTAATATAATGAACGTTCGAACGAAATATTTGTACACAAACGTTTCCCTATATTTCGGGACAGAGTGGTACGTAGTACCAGGTATCGAAGTACCAAGGGACGTTCAATATATATCGGGACAGAATTCGACGCAAGTCGACGAGGGAAGAAAGTGCTGAAATCTTCTCGCGATGAAAATGCAAGGCACGTACCGTAG
>JBBMHQ010064698.1:0-14110 GCA_037834295.1 Postelsia palmaeformis
GGGGGGGGGGGAAGAGGGGCGGAGAGAAGAAGGGGGATGGAGAAAAAAAAAAAAAAAAAAAAAAACATACAATATTTTCTTGGAGAACAACCATCTCTCTGTGGAAGCCGTGTTTTCGTCGGTCATGTTGCCATTGAAATACAGGCTCTCGCGCGTGAAATGAAATATTTTACGTGACGATTTTGGGAGCTTTTTGTGCTGCTGGCTCGCAACTTCGAGCACACTATTATAAAAACACCTCGTTAGTCGCTTCTGGCTCCACACTACTGCCGTGTGGCGCACTCGACGCCCTCGCAAACCCCATAAAGAGCGTCCCTCAATTTCCCGCGGTGCTTCTTTTCTGTGCGGAGTTGTAGCCGTCCGTAAGTAAAGTGCAAACGTTTAGTTGGAGGGTTGCCTTATTGTCTCCTTTTGTGCACCCCAAATGTCGACCAATTTCGATCACTACTACAGCACCTCCAAGTCGAGGTGCAGGCGTCTGTTTAGAATCCACGGACGTCAAACTCGAGAGAGTCACAAACTGCTGCGATGAAACTTTATTTATTTTTCGTATCACCTCCCTTGTTGTCACGAGTCAGCCGAAGGTGCAAACGCAGCGTGTCACCGTAGCCCAGGCGATTTCTATTCCGACAGGACATGATACATGGTTAGCGATCGGAGTCACTCGGAAACCCGGGGATGGAGGTGGGTAATATTCTCAGTTGCTTTGAAACTCATTCCCGCAGGGTGAGGGATCCTTAAGCTACTCCGAGCCGTTTCGGTTCTCTAGTTCGAATGTTTCAGCATCAGTAAATCCGAACAAGCCAGGCTACCTATTTTGCGATACGCATCTTTCCGCTTGATCCAATAATGAATCTACCGCTTCTGCGGAATTATGCTTCATCGGCGAATATGCACATTATTACAGTATTACGAAGCGATTTTGTTGGTTTCCTGCGGCGCCAAACCATGGGGGCTAGTTTTCCAGCCTCGCGTGCCCGCCTTTTTGTGCGCGTCCCGTCCATCGACCGGATCCCCATATACGACAGACCTATATTTTTTCAAGCATCAACAGTGCACTAACAGTACAACAGCAGTACAATACAGCACCGGGCAGCACAGCAAACATCAGCACATGACCAGGCAGCAGATCGTCCGCCGCCCATGCCGTGCGCACCCGGTGGCATCGCGGATGGCAAACCCCCGCGAGGCTCCCTCGTGTGCTGAAGATAACGTCCCGATTGCATCGGCCCCAACGCCAGCAGCTCTGGCCGTGATCGGTGCGTTATTCTGGTGGGCATCCTCGGCATGGGATACGAATGAGCTGATAGATGCTAGATTTTCTTTTCGATATTGTTTTTTTCATTCCAGAAGTTATGCTATGGACCATGTATGACAGTGACAAAATACCTGTTGCTTCTCCATGGTATTGGAGCCTGTGTTAGGACCGCGTAATGCAAAAGTAGATGATGGTGAAAAGACAAAAAAACAAACCTACCGTCCACTATCCACCAAAGCACACAGCAGTGGGCGACAGGTACTGTATCTACCAGTGCGAGTTCCTGGCGAAAGCAACAGTATTTTATAGGGATTCCGCAGGTACTATGGTAGGACACATTCTCATGTCGGTTCAGTGGCAATTTGATGCACGCACCATGAAAGCACCGTGGAAGCTCAGCCGTTGGAGTACCGTTAACGCTCCATGGGATGAACCAGGCTTCCAGGGATTCACACTATACGTCCGACAGAAACACCATGGAGGCACTATGTACGCACCATGGACGCATCATGGAAGGTCCCATGAACGTATGGTGTCTCTACGGAAGGCCAACGGAAGTCCACATGGAAGTAACTTTTTCCGTGGAATTATCATACATTTTCAAGAGAAGCAAGTATTTCCGCTGCGCTCCCATGGAAGTGTCATGGGATTACCCACGAAAAACTGTGTTTTCTCAGGGATCCCATGGAAGCCTTATGGACGCCCTCATGAATCTTGCGTTAAACTCCCATGGGAGGCCTCGCCACCGAAGACTCAACGGAAGCACTGCGCTTCCATAGAAGCACCATGGAAGCACCATGAGGGTTCCAATGCAAGTCCCACGGAATTATCATGAAAGCTCCCGTGGAAAGGACCTCTGTGGTTCCATTGAAGCACCATGAAAATCTATGGGGGTCTCCCTACAAATAAAATATACCACATAATTTCCGTGGAAGTCTCGCAACACGAGGATAGTTTCATGGATGTTCCCTGGAAGTCCCGACGAAAGCAAGTGCTTGCATGCAAGTGTCGTGAAATTCCCGTTGGAAGTCCCCACGGATGTCTCCGTGGAAACGCCATGGGCCTCCCATGGAATTCCCCATGTAAGTCTCCATGGAAGCATTGTGGTTCCATGGAGGCACCAAGTAAGTAAGTGGCTCCCCAGGGGCGTTCCATGGAAGTCCTCTGGACGTCTCATAGAAGCACCATGGATTTCTCCATGAAATATGATGCTTCCAAAGGAAGCAAGAACTTTCATGGAAGTCCCTTGCAATTCCCATGGAAGTTTCCACGGGACTCCATGGAAGTCTCCACGGATTCACCCCCCTGGGAATATATATATGGATTAACTGTGTTTCCATCTCATGGAATTCCCATGTAATTCCCCATCGACGTTTCCATGGAGTTCTTTCACGGAAGCAAGATGGAAGGCCCATGAAAGAATCATGGAAGAGCCATGGAATTTCCATATCGATGAAAGCGCTTTCGAGAAAGTCTCATGGAAATCGCATGGAATTCCCCATGGAAGTCTCCATGAAGGGCTGTGCTTCCATGGAACCAGCATGGAAGTCCCGTGCAGAACGGATGAGCTACTAAGCTTAGACTCAAGTCTGCTTCTGAGTTGGATCCCTGCTACCTAACAGCATGTATGCGCTGTGAACGTTTGACCTGGTCTCGGCATTAATTTACGGGCGCACCCCTCACCGTACGCTGCAAATCAGTACGGAGGAGTCTACCCCTTCCGTGCCCTAGCCCGGGAAATCAATGATCGCTGATAGTCGAACTGATCTAACCAGCATGCTCTCATTACGAAATATAGGGATAGAGTAAGCACTCATTCGGCTTCTACCGGCGACACATTTGATGGAACGACTTTTCTGTGCCTGTTAGGGTAAGGGCTCTCAGCAGCAACGTTTGTCGTTTTCTGGACGGCGTGTTGGACTACTCAGCTCGAACGTACTCTCAATGATGCAGCAATTCACCTCGTACGCCCGCCCCGCTTACGATGCAGCAATCCTAAGCTGTTAAAGTAGGCTTTTGTGGTCTTTGTTTGTCGTTTTACACTGGTTACTATCAGACTAGAAATGTGGCATCGCATCCTATGCGTGGTGTATCTGTCGAGGAAGTCGACAGATTACTCTCGTTTTTACCTTTGTCGTGTTCTCTAAGCCCTTTTTGCTCTATGGGTTTGCTTTGGGGGGAGGGATGATCGTCAGGGGGCATCCAGGGACTATCTCCGGTATGCTGGGGACGCGTGCTACGATAGAGGTGGCATATGTCCGCTATGTGTTTTCTCAATGGCGGGGCGCCTTGACCCAAAATCGTCAATCTTGTTTCGAAAAATGGCTTTTTTCGTATACTTGGGCCATGGAAATATTCATTGGGATATAATTCGATTGCTCCCGACGTCAGTTTTCGGGTAAGGTATGGAGATCCCTAATTGAGTATCATAACTTCAGGGAAGAAATGGTTCATCTCTACTACTGTAGCATGCTTCTGACTGGATGTGCTCACTTGGCTTTGTGAAGGCCAATTACACTGGGGCACATCCACACAGCTTTGATAATATTTGTCATTTGTAAACCTGATACGGTAGTACACAGTCACGTCGTTAATCGTAGTCAGGACGAATACCTTGCGAGGTGTTCAGCAACCCTAGCCTTGGGTCAAGAAATCATCCTCGAGACTGACTATGGGCCACAACGACGATTCTTCTCCTCGCCTCCGAGCAAGAGTAGGCATTCTGGTCAATACGGGGGTAGGGGCGTACGTAGTACCATACTTTGAAGATACAACCTCCAGGAAGAGGTAGCGTGGGTCGTACAGCCGCTGTAACCTGGACCCGGGGCCGGCACATTCACAGAATGCACGCCCACGATCTGGGGAGTGGGGCGAAGAGAAGTGGCGTTCAACGGTACTATTAATAGTCGAACGCTAGGGGTGGGGAGGTCAGGGAGACGGGCAGGATAACTACATATCCTACCATCGCGGGATACGCCCAGGCTTCGGTATATCAAATTGGAAAAGGACGGGGTCCCCACTACGATCCAACGCTCGCCCGGCGACGGCGCGTGGCTATGGAATCTCGACGCAGGTGCCAGCACGATAGATACGAACAAGTGGTTCGGGGATAAAGGGCCCAGTTAAGGGAAACACGTTTGTGCGATAAGTACCACGGGTTGAAGAGCTGGTTTGGGGAACTGACAATCGGTGGAGCGGGGCAGGGGGGGATGAAGCTAGAATCGGAAGCCGAAAATAGGCCGATAATGGAATAGGGTCAGAGAGAGCAGATAATAGTATGATATCCGGAATGAGGGGTACGTGACATGACGCGCGGGGAAGGGGGGTAAGATCAAGATGGAACGAAAGTTAGCCCCCCCGCCCCCAATCACACTCATCCAGCCCTCGCTGCGTATTCTCAGTAGGTGGAACCGGCCCGCTGGGCTCTTTGTATCAGGACAGAATATGTCTGTGGATCATACGGTAGAATATGCCGCGGTCGAAATAAAAGCAGCATTTGCAGCAGCAACAGAGGTAGTTGCAGCATTTGCAGCACCAGCACCAGCACCAGCACCAGAGGCAACAACAGCAGAAGCAACGGGAGAGGGAGCGATAGTGGGAGCGGCAGCGGGAGCGACAAACCCTCGTGCGATATTTGGGAGAGTCCGGCAAACCTTTCGGCTGCTGCCGTGCAGACGAAGGCCGATGAGGCCAATGTTTGTGATACGCTGTACTCGATACTGGTCTGGGGATACCTTACGGTTTCATATATATTCTGGAATTTCGTATTATGTATCTATGTAGCCATTATTCGGTGTGCCCGAGTCTTCTGGTATATGGGTATGGCTTGTCCTGCGGGGCAGTCGTGATACTCAGATACGACCCGGGGTTCGATGATGAAATACTCCTCGTTATATATGTAGCGGAACCTCTGACGTGAAGGTTTTGGGGCGCCTGATATGTATTGGAGCCTTTGACAATAAGTACTGTGAATCTGTGTGGGGGTGTATTTCGGTGTGGTGAGTGTAATATAACTCATCTACCGCTCTTCCTTGACGATCATGGCGTAAACCCTGCTCTCTATCAGGTCGCCGCGACGTTCTCTGTACGCACAACTCTCGGGAACTTATGGAGTGGAAGAAACACTCAACGCCTGCGTCTGGTACCGCCTCAGACCGACCCGCTGGGCCAATTTTTTCAGGATACATTTTTTCCGTGGATAAGGCGGCTAAGCCATCGCGGCCGAAGCAGCAGCAGAAACGGGAGTGAGAGCCACAGCCGTCCTTGCGCGGTGTGGAAGGGTTCCCGCGAGCCACGCGAATGTGGTAGGGTGTATGCCTGTTTTTATCCCAGCGGGATTTCGGCCGAAGACTGCCGCCGAGCAGATAATGGCCGGAGTTGCCGTCGGCAACGTCGAGTCTCTGTTTTGCGAGTCGGAGCCCGCTTCCCGTCAAAACATCGTGGCGCTCTCCATGACTGAAACGCTTGGGGGAATCATGCAGTGGGACCAATATTAGGTGCCTGCATCCGGTGCGGCCTGGAACCAACCCTCTAGGCCGATTATTTCCACGCAGAAGGTGTCCGTGAAATATACGGACGAAAACTTTTCGGCCGCCCCTTGCACTGACACTTCCTGTCCGGAAATAGTTAGCCCAGCGGGTCAGTTCGAAGCCGTACTGGATGCAGGCGCTGAGCCTTCCTCCGACTCCATGACTACTCCTAGAGTTGGCGCTCATGCGGAACGCCGGAGCCACTTAAGAGGAGCGGGCGCCGACGCGCGACGTAGAGATCTCACGTTGCTGCAGCCACCTCTGCCTTTGTCTGCTGCGGCAGCCGTCGACTTAGCTCTCCTAGGGATCAAAACGGACATCCATATTGCCGCACTGGGGTCGTTCGCATAAATCCTTCCACATCACACACGGGGGCTGCCACTCCCTCTCCCTCCCCTGTTGCCAATATTGCTGTTCGGCTGTGGCATCTTCGGGCGCCCTCTCCACGGACATCTTCTGCCCAGCGGACCGGTTCGAGACCGCACCGGATGCACTCGCAGAGTGTTTCTCCCACCCCATCCCTGAAGTCTCACAACAATTGCGTTCGTGAAGAACGCCGCGGCTCTTTGGGGGGGCGGATGCGGAAGCACGATACAGGTACTCCACATTGCCGACGATACCATAGTTTGGGCTCTGGTTTTAATCGACAACAATTTCCTGTAGTTGATGCACGGTAAATCGATTGCTGCAGATAGTGGAAACGGCTTCAGACTGGAGTGGGGGGAGAGGGGGACACAGAACACGTGGCCCCATCTCTGGGCTGGACGCTCGGAACTACGCACGGGCAGATCAGTCGGGTGGAGGCTGGGGGAGGAGCGTGTCAAGTTCGGACAGGATGGGTGCTCTGTCTGCAATCGTCACGTTCCTGGCGACGTGGTGATTGAAACAACGGAGATTGGAAGGGGATCGAGGGTGAGGCCCGACGATTTCGCAGGCCTCCCACAGCTCCCCTCCCGGGAGCATATCATACTCCGAAGTACCACATTATGTGCACTACAAGATACATCATGGCAGCCCGGGAACTCATACACTTTCCGTGATGCATGCAACTCAACCTGGACCTGTGCGTATGGATCACGAGAAAGCTGAAAATTACGTTCAGGGATGCGTAGCGATGCATGTGGGTCCGTTCGGCGCATTGATGATACACAGGCCGGGTTCGATAAACGCAGGTGGTTACTTGAGGTGCTGCCGAGGTAGTGACCGTGTAAAATATGAAACGTGTGAGTTGAAAGCGGGAGCGGATGAACGCCTAGCCCGAAGGAGCACCGAAGGAAATCGATAAAACGTTGGAGAGGAAGCAGAAGGGGCATAGGGAGGGAAGGGGTCTTCGTGGGGGCGCGGGGACATAAATGGGAGGCGGTGTGTGTGTAGTTCTATTAACAAGTAAAGTATGGGCTTTCGGATGGCACGGGCCTGCCGCCTAGGTACGGAGGGGTGAGCGAAGGGAGAGTGAGAGTGCTGCGAGGAGGACACGGCGGGCCGGGGGGCAGGCAGACTCATTATCAAGCATGGCCGAAGTCGTATGGCTATAGACCCTCGCATCCCTACAATACCGGGACGGAGCCCATCGGGGTTCCACCGACCAGGCAGACATTGCTTGCACCAAGCGCGAAGCGCCATGAGGTGTTGGGCAAGTCGCATGAAGGGTGCCCTGCATCCTACTAAGAATCACTTTCGAGGCGGATTTTCTTGCATATGGATAACAACGTCAACTCATTGCTTTAATTTATGGTGTAGCTACTTCCAGAAACAGCAATGAGTTTACTATGTAACTGCCTCTTGGGCGCCTTACCGTATACACACTACGTGATACGACCATTCCCCTTCTGCGAAGTTAAGGTCACAAATGGTCTAACTCGACCGCCAGCCGTGGTGACCGCCAAAAATGAAATACAAAACAGAACAAGCCCCGTAACGGACGGCATGTTTTACGGTGCCGTCACCAACCGACGCATACGGCGGAGAGGACATAGTGCATGGGACAGAACATTGGGGGACAGAAAAAGGCGCTGGACCAATGCCGGGAACGATGCCGCTGTGGACAGAAGGTGAGGCCTTAGAGGTCAACGTAGAGACGCAATTTCAATGGCGGCCGGCGCTGGGTTAACTGTTATAACCTAGGGAGGGGTGGGGGGGGGTGTACTCGATAGAAGATATGTACTGGATCTTATTCATGGCCGTAGTCGTATGACCATGGACCCTCGCATCCGTACAATGCGGGGACGGAGCATGTCGGGTTTTCGCCGACCAGGCAGACATTACTTGCACCAAGCGTGAAGCGCCGTAAGGTGTCTGCCGAGTCGCATGCGGGGTGAACTGCATCCCACTAAGAATCGCTTGTGAGGTGGACTTGCATATGGATGACAGCTTCAATGCGCTGATTTAATTTCCGGTGTAGACATTTCCAGAGACAGCAATAGGCGTATTATGTAGCTGCGTTTTGGGTGCCTTACCATGAACACTACGTGATACGGTTCATAACTTTGTGCGGAGTAAAGGCCCTTTACCTCGCACAAATTATCTAACTAGACGACCAGCTGTGGGCGACCGCCAAAACCAAAACAAAGCGGTACCCTGGCGGTCTAGCTCACGTTGTGAGTGGCATGTTTTGCATTGTCTTTGCCAAACGACACCACCTCAACCTATATATATATAATACCTAGGGGGGGGGGCAGGTTGAGATATTGGGAACTTTAGCTTCGGTAGCATGAGGGGGGGGGGGCTTGGCACTAAGGGGCGCGGGGGCGGTGTTGGCGTTTGGGAAGGGAGGGTCTGATTCGATACATGGACACCGGTTGAACCAGGAAAGGGTTTGGATACCGCCACCGATAAGCCTGAAATTTATATCAAGATACTATCGCAAGGGTGGGAGTCTCTGCGGACGAGAGCCCCAGATTCATGGGAAAATCGCTCGAGTGCCACCATAGCAGCGGCAAGTGGATGGGGAGACGATTGCCAATGTTATCAGATGTTAAGAGATTGCCGTTTATTCGAGAAAACAGTGGGCACTAGGAGTCACGGATGTCGCCGGTGTGCGTGGTGGACGAGATAGCGACGCGCAGGACAATGCACAACATAAGTAGGGGAGGGGTCAGGTGCAAAGAGGTGGTATTTGGTGTAGAGTAACATGCCCGAAGGGGAACTTTTCGAAGAAGTTAACTGCATTCCTGGGCAGGCACTCGCGCTGCGCGTAAAATCCGACACGGTCTGGAGGATTGCTCAGACGGTGGACGTCGTCGGGCACACCATCGGTCTGGAGACTGCGGTAGTAAATCGACCCCATGACTATCCACACTCGACAAACTCGCTCTTATAGTATTTTTCGACAAGTAGCTGTATACCCGGCGGAATCATAAATATTCACTCAAGTGCGGGAAGCTTGGGTCGCGGTAAATATTTTTCGCTACAGTTCGAGGGGGGGGGGGGGGTCGGGGGGCGATGCAAGTTCTTCGCGGGCCCCACCAGAAATTTCGAAGGCGGGGGGGCGGGCAACGGCGCTTCTGAACACGTGAAAAATAGCAATACCGACAAGGTAAAACATGGGGCCGCTACCGGACGTTTGTAAGTCGTCACAAAAAAGGGCGTGGGGGAGAAAAACGTGGCAAGACGTCAATTCGATAGAAGTGCAGTGAGCAGAGGACGGGCAGCGGTGCATAGACCTGTCGAAGTTATTGTGTCCGGCACATTTCCAGCCACGGATCATCCTAGAGTGGGCGGTGAGCCGCTGCTGTCACACCAAACTGCGACGGACTGGGCACTTGTTTTCTGCGGAGGTGACGACGAATTTGTTGGATGAAGAAATGCGGAACTGCGGGGGGTGTTGCCAGAGTGGCCGGTGATGCGAGGGACGGCAACCATGGGGGGGGACTTACTGTTGGAATGGAACATACATCACGTGGCTATTGTAGTCCGGCGTGAGTGATGTTTGTGCGGAGGCTTGTACAGTTGAATACGACCAACATTACAACTGGGTGCTCGTATGTGCAGGCAGGCGGGGTATGTGTGGGGAAATCAGGGAAAGTACGGGGGTACTGGAGTTCACAGAAGAATATAGTGCGGACAGAGGTGGTGGAAATGGCGAATGCAAGGCGGGAAACTCACGAGGGACGGGCGGACTACGGAGGTTTTTTGCGGGATCGTCCAGTAGGCATTCGGATATTATCGATATCAGATGCAATGCATGGGGTTGTCCGAGAATCGTCCGTAGAAGCGGGTTTTTATTGGAGGCACCTACTGCCGAAGGGGGCAAAACGAGAAATGTACGGAGGGTGGCGTGACGAGGGTGGCGGAAGTACCGAAGCCGCTCTATGAACGAGGACCCCTAGGGTCTTTGCACACATACGCCACAGCGCCGCAGGCCACCACCGCTGCGACAAACTGCAGTGAGATTGTGGGGCACGTCTGCCTCCAAGGCGGCCACGGAGACGCGACGCAACACCGACAGGACCACCACTGTGTAATTTTACCCTAGCTGTAAAGCGCGAATCGTAGACTAGTACCAGGTATGAAGGAGGAAATATGGCCAAATTGTGTTTAATTAAACAGAAGGGAGGACGAATCCAAGCAGATTTGACGGAGGAGAATCCCCGAATAGTCTGGTACGCGTAGAATCCAGGAGGAGCTGCAAATTTTAGTTCGCGGAAATGGCTGGAGTTTCCATTCTGGGACTGGCTGTAACATCGACTATACGGACTTTATATAGGAAATTGAAATGCTAGAGGGAAGTTGTACATGGCAAAGTATGTTAGGCACGAGCGGAAGTAAGGGAGGCGGATCTGGTAGAAGGGTTGGCGTATTTTGGGGTTTCCGCTCTCACGGAAAAACGGAACCCAGGAATCGCTGACTGGGCAACCAGTTCCGATCAACTACTTCCACGAGCAGTAGGCGGGATAGGTGTTGCCTGTAGGCCACGTGAGGGTTTAGGTATCACCGTAAGGCGTACAAAAATAGCGTGCACGGAGGGAAAGACCCAGCTGCGGGCAAGCGAGAAACGTGGAGGCTAGTGAGGCGATAAAAGGTGAGAGCCAAGGGTGGGGGCTGGGAGGAAAGATGGTGTCAATTTGGCTAGCGCCAACGTGTCTGCTGCCGCTCAGAGCGATGAGGATTTCTGCTCACAGAAGGGAAATGTAGCGGTTTCGCCGGGGGGGCGACCGCTATAGCGAATTGTAAAGGTAGAGACGGATCGGGTAGAGGGCAGTTAGTTCCAGGGAGTCAAAGAGGTATATAAGAAAAATGTGATGACCGTGGTGAGGACATGAAGCAGGGGGGTGGGTGGGATTGTTCGAGAAGCAAGCGTTAGGAAAAAGGTGGGTAATATGGAAGCACAGTAGGAGCACATGCCTCCCCATAGAACGCCCATGGAAGCCCCATCGAAGGCTTTATGAAATAGCCATGCTTCCACGGGAGCACTATGGGAGTTCCGTGGAAGTCCCTGTGAAGGGACTGTGCTTTCTCATGGAAGCAGCATGAAAGTTGCATGCAATTCCCACTGGAGTTTCCACGGACGTCTAAATGAAAGCGCCATTGGAGCTCCATAGAGAGCTCCAAAGAAACGTCTGTAGATTAATTGTGCTTTCCTTGAAAGCCTCAAGGAGTTCCTATGCAAGTCCGTATCGACGCTTGTGTAGAAGCACTGTGCCTCAATGAAAGCACTGTCTAAGCCCTATAGAAACCCCCATAAAACCAATAAGGAAGAACCATGGAAAGTACCCATGAAAGAAAGCGCTTCAATAGAAGCCCCATAGGAATTGCATGGGAATTCCAATGAAGTCATCCATAGAAGCAATATGCTTCCACGGATCACTATGCTCACGTAGGGGTAACTCACCAGTCATTGACTAATCAGTCGGTCGTCTCCAACGACTTCCTATTTTTCTCTCGGGATTTCGATCATTTCGTGAGGTATTGAGGTGTTTTGCTTTCGGTCATTCTCGAGTTTGTGCTATCAGTTTCGAGACTTTTGTCGTACTTCACTATGTATGCGCCGTGAGAAATTGACTCAGTCTCGGCCTTAATTTGCGGGGCGTGACCCTAATCGCACGCTACGCACGTATGGGAACCCGCATTCGCCTGTTTTCATTTGCATGCCTGATACATCACAGTAGTTCACAGCCATGTCACCAGTTGTGGTCAACGACATATCTCGCACTATCTTCAACAATACTGGCCTTGGGTTAAGTGAGCTACCTCGCGTTTGGCCATGAGCTGCAGCGACGGCGTCAGTTCTCGTGTTCTGGCAAGAGTTGCCATTCCGTTGGAGATGGCGATAGGGGCGTACGTGGCACCATACGTTGAATATGCGACCTGCAGGAGGAAGCGGCGTGGCCCGAACGAACGCCATGCCTCGATGCAGAGCCGGCGTACCGCACGCCCAAGATCTGAACGGTGGGTAGTAGAGGAATAAGGCCCACCTTTACTAATTGAAGCATAGTCCTGGGGAGGAGTCGGGGAGACCAGCCGGAAAGCTGTGTAGTGTGTGAACGCGGGAAACACCCAGGCCTGGGCATCCAGATCGAAGAAGAGTGGGGTTCTAAGAATGATCCGACGCTCGCCCGGCGACGGCGCGTGGCTACTGTATGGAACCCCAATGCCGGAAACAGCACAACAGATAGGGGGGAGGAGGCAGCGGTCAGCGGAGATAGGAACAAGTGATATAGATAAAGGGGGTAGAGGTAGGTGAAATAAGCCTGTACAATGAGTACCAGAGGCCGGACAACTGGTTTGGAGAACTCATGTTGAGGGGAGTGGGGCAGAGAAATTGAAGGTAACACAGGAGGTCGGAAAGAGGTCCATCATTGAAGGGAGTCAGGGAAAGCAGAGGATGGTACGAAATGTTGGTGTACGGAATTGGGGGTGGGCTGCATCATATTGGGGGGGGGGGGGGGGGGTGTACTCGGCAGGAGATATGTACTCGATCTCATGCATGGCCGTAGTCGTATGACCATAGACCCTCGCATCCCTAAAATGCCGAGACGGGGCATATCGGGTTTTCACCGACCAGGTAGACATCGCTTGCACAAAGCGCGAAGCGCCGTGAGGTGTGAGGTGTCTGGCGAGTCGCATGGAGGGTGAGCTGCATCCCACTCAGAATCGCTTGTGAGGCGGACTTGCATATGGATGACAGCTTCAATGGGGGGGGTTGTACTCGACACCATGCATGGTCGTAGTCGTATGACCATAGACCCTCGCATCTCTACAACGCCGGACGAAGCGGGCCGGGGTTTCATCGACCAGGTAGACATTACTTGCACCAGGCGCGAAGCGCCGTGAGGTTTTCGGCGAGTCGTTTTGGAAGGATGAATTGCGTCCTACTAAGCATCTCTTGTGAGGCGTTCTTGCTCATGGGTGACAGCTTGAACGAACTCAGGTAATTTTTGGTGCGATTCCGGTGCGACCAAATCCAGAGACAGCAATGGGAGCACTATGTACCTGCCTCTTGGGCGCCTTACCATTAACAAGCGGTGCACTCCTTCCGCTTGTGCGAAAACAAATGCCCTACCCCTCGCGAATAATCTATAACTTGATTGCCAGCAATGACCGACCGCCAAAAAAACAAAACGAAAAAGAGGTGTCCTGGTGGCCTAGCTCACGTAAGGAGCGGCATGTTCTACAATGTCGTTACCAACCGACGCCAACCCAACCTATATGAGGGTCGGGGCATCAAGATGGAACGGGAGAAGGCACCCGCACCCCAACCACACTTTTTCGGCCCTTGCTGGGTACTGTCAAGAGGTGAAAGCGGGCCGCTGAGCCTATCAGGTTCATCCAGAGGATGCCCGTAGGAAAGGCCGTAGTAGATACCGTGCCGAAGTAGCAGCTTCAGCAACAGCAGAAGCAGCAGCAGAGGCGGACGCGGGATCGAAGCCCCTCGTGCACAGTTTGGGAGATTTCACGAGTCGCATGAGCACGGCGCTACGACTTTTACAACGAAAGATCCGACGAGAAACCCGGCGAATCGTTTCTTTGCCGCCGTGCAAACGGATGCCGGGAAAGTCGTCGGCAACGTTGGATCTCTGCATCGCGCTTCAGCACCCGGTCCTCCCTCAGTGTTCGTGGCGTTCTCCATGACCTCAACTCTCGGGGAAGACTACGGAGTCGGAGAAATACGAAGCGTCTGCGTCCGGTAGGGTCTCGAAGTGACCCGTTGGGGCCAGTATATCAGGACATGAGTACGCCCGTGGAGGAGGCGGCCGAATATGTCGCGCCCGAAGCAGTAGCAGCAGGAGCGGAGCGGTATCCCCCTGTGTGAAATTTGTGAGGGTTCACTACTGTCGTGCAAACGATGGCCGGGAGTGGGAGAACCACTCAGCGCCTGCGTCCG
>JBBMHQ010064709.1:0-14109 GCA_037834295.1 Postelsia palmaeformis
ATATATATATATATATATTATATATATATATATATACCTTGGTATATGTCAAAGCTCATGCTGCATAATGTCGGATGGCAAGCCTAGCAATAATATATGTACTGCTACACCTGATCTTACTAATGGTAAGGTTCTGTCTTCCTGCTAGATTGTCCACTGCGTGATCGTGTGGCTTCACGGGCATACATTATACTGACATGTGCGCGTAATTCAGCGTAATTTTGTTCCGTTCTATGGCTAAGCTAGACGTGCCGTCGTGAATTATCTGAGTGCTCAGGAGTTACTTTTGCGATTTTTCCGACAGTGACGTACACGGCAAATGCAGCCGCAGGAAGGCAGGCGAGGTGCATTGATACCAGGCGCGGTTAGCGGGTCGTTTCGCCGATGAATTGTCGCTGGTCAGGGATGAACAGCAGCGAAAAATACTTGGTATTTGTCGAAATATCTATCCAGTTATATCCTTGATATAATCTGATCCATATGCAAAAGAAGGAACCATGTTTTTTTTATCCCAAGGTTGGCCACCTTATAATATTCACCCGCTGGTGCCGACGAAAGCAAATAATACACTCGAAACTCCAGCGGCTCAATATTCGGCTTAGTCACACCCACCAGTGCACCAGGGTGTGTACCCTTCACCGCGAATTTATAGTAAGTGTTTCGTACCACTCACTGCTGCTGCTGCTACTGCTGCTGCCGTGGCCACAACTACGCAGGCAGGCGCAACTGAAGCCTGGAGGTCAGCGATCGCCGACTCACAGTAGTATTATAGTTTGTCCTAGTATCAAGAAAGGTGGGGGGAAGCCCCCTCTGTCGTCCTCTGGTTTCAGTTTTGTTTAGATGTTATTTAGGTGTAGAGGGAGGGTATGGTAGCAGGTACCCCCCCCGGCCCAAGTTGAACAGTTCGACGTGGTGTGTCTTGAAATTTTTCGGCGTGCGCTCCTGCAGGAAGTCTATTTTTTCGTGGGTGGATAACGACCCGTTTTCTTGAGCTTTGTGTAAAGCTTGACGCATCCTCTTCAGGGGTTGGACATGGGCGACGAAAGCAGGAAGGGAGGAACAGACAGGATGGCAAGCTGCCGAACCGACTATTAGCAGCAGGCACTATACATTAATGCCACGCGTAGCACAGACTACTGGGGCTACCTGAAGGGTAGTTTTTTGTTTGGGTTTGAAGTACTTCGGCTTGTGTTCAAATCAACAGGCGTAGACTTTGTATCGCTAGACTGGTTTGCTTATAAGGCAGTAGGTACTCGGTGCTACACACATGTTTTGTTTGCTAAGAGATAGAAGAAGACCAGCGTGAATCCGTTGGTGCACAGGGAGACAGACAATAAGTGTGCGTGTCTGCAGAAATCCCCTGGTTTTCCATCTCAGATACGTTTTTAAGTACAAATAAATATGGTTCCAGTGCCTGAGTCCAGGTAGGTACTGGCCTCCCAAACTCTTTCAAGGCAGTATCATGAAACAAGCCCACTCCGATGAGCAGTATTTTCAGAATTGCTGCAAAATCATGGAAACGCCCATTACATGAACCAGGGCTAGGTTTCGGAACCCTAATCCTAACGAGCCCTGACCTTAAGTCGGAACGATACGGCTCCTCAAAACCCACTCCCACACTTCCGAATAACAAGGCAACGAAGTCTGCAAAGTACGTGAAAAAATTAAAGGAATACCTGGCCTCAAGGGGCAGGGAGTAGTCGTCAACAAGGGTGATCACCATGCTATCCGGAGAGGTGAGGAGGATGCATGGAAAAGCGAAACGTAAATACTAAGTAACGGGGGAAAAATATATATCAAGGTTGACATCAAGAACCCCTTGAACCCAGGCCATAACTCTGGGCACGCGTCCTGTGCCCCAAATGGGTGGCCCGATTACCTAGACCAGCCCCGACACTGAGCGAGGGGGAAGGCAAGACACGATACGCCAAACCTATTTTCAACCCGACCCAAGCATGCAAGCACGAAACAGACACACACCTAGCCGAAACACACCTAGCCGAAACACCCTTGAACCAAAAACTCGGAAAATGTCTTGAGTAAAACAATCACCCCCCGAAGTCGAGGAAAACATCAAGAAAAAAACGATCGAGTGCAGTTTACAAGCGACGTTTGTTTGCATTACACTGGAACTCTGATGCAAACACGCTAGTCAAGTGTAGTTGTAGGCAGCATGAACTTCGCATAGGTTTCGTCGAAGTCGTGTAGCCCGCCGGGGAAGGATCAAGCTCAATCGGTCCCGGGTCGTCCAAAACCTTCACCGAGTATGCTCCATCCGTTGACGCCGTCGCGCTGATTTTCTCGAGCCACCACAGACCGTCGCCGCCCTTGTATCGAACATGGACCCCGCTGGGATGCAAGGTGGTACAGTATCGGCGGAGCGAGTCGGCGTGTTACTCGCAGATACAAACCGCTCGCCGCTACTTCTAGAAACCTCTCGTTGTGCCGGATGAATCTCATTCGGCGGTACAGGCGCTTGGTTGATCGGTACTGCTTCTGGAGGTCAGCCCTGCAGCGCAAACTCGATTGGGAGAGGGATGAAGGTTCATTTTCCGTTCCTAGGATGGTCGGGATAGCCCTGTTCAGTGTGTCTCGTACATCACCGCGATGACGCCACCTCGAACTCTAGCCGATTGGTGTCTTGTCATTTTCCCCACTATTCGTTTCCACTTTGAGTCGATCGAGAGGGTTTGGAACGTCATCCTTGGTGACGTAATACAGAGGGGATTCTTGGAGAAGCTGTTGAGCACGTATGGCGTGAACCACACCGGTCAATACTTCGGCATGTTGCCACGGTCGTGGTAGTTGGTACAGGGCTTACAGCGTTGAACTGATGCGCGCCGGCGAGCATCAGCGCCGGGTATATCAGAAGAAAGATCCAAGTACAGAAGCTCTGCCCCCAAGAGGAGGTCCGTCTGGATTGTCCGCTACAGAGCAGAAGCCATCTGCGAGCACTCTGTAGGGACATGTCCAGCTGAGTAAGAGTTTGGCCTTGAGGAGCTTGTCGTCCGTGTCGGGCTTCGCGGCCTTGCGAATGGTGGTCGCCGTTTTGCACATTCCTCCATTTATTCGAGAATACCTTGCTTTGTACTTTGCTTTCGAAGTTGTGTCATACTATTGCAACACCCCCCGCCCGAGGCTGCCCCAGCAGCAGCCATCCGTATACTCGAGTCAACATCCAACCCAACTGGTGACATACAACTCCCGACGCCAACCTTCATCGACCCAAATGGGAGTTGACCCTATGTACGAATGTACTCATACGACCCCTTCCCCCCCGATGTGCAATATCATAAGGAACGCATGTGATAACACACTTCTCCAGAGCTTCCCTTCCGCCTGTTAAACCTAAGAACGAGTTAATTCGCTCCCACTCTGTGCCCTGGCCCGGCTGAACGCCATCGTGAATTCCTTTCTACGCAATAACATTGGCTACCCAACTGGCATCCTTTCCGTGACTGCGAACATACGTCTTGTACCCATCGGACGCCCATCGGCCCTCACGCTGCAACACTTCTAGTGTCGCCCCCCCCGCCGACAAGTGAGCTGCGTCTTCAATTTCGGAGAGTGCCAAGCGTACTTCTCCACCTGCCCACCCGCCCGCCAGCGCAACCGGTTTTCGCAAAGCTGTTGTTGCTCGCTGCTGTGTCCACATGAACCATCTGCCATTACCAACGCCAAGAGCGGCAAGGAGGCCGATAAGGGACAAAGCAGGTAACAAGACATCCATTCGACCATAAGATCGACAGCACCGCCACCGTCGCCATGCGCAACGCTGTACCACGACGTGCGCGCGTCAACACCGCCCTTTCCCGTAGTTGGTCCCCTTTCGACCCACGAAGCCTAACCTTTACGCGGTCTGCAGCAGACCACTGCGATGCGGTGAGCAGTACATTTCCGAGAAAAAGCGCTACATCGGCCCGTCACGAACAATACGTTTCGTGCACACGCGACCTAGTTTCCGCAAGCGTTTCTGGCGCGCGAGTTGAAAAAACAAAGAAGTGCAGAGGGCGAGTCACAACACGCAACCCCCCGTCTGCCATGTAGAGACCAATTTATCGCCTGCGATCAACAAATTCCACGAAACCGGCAGACGAACAGTTACTTGCTTACCAGTGCCGGCATGCGAACAAGGGGCTCCTTCGAGAGCATTACCCAAAAGAGGATGAGTAGTGTCCAGCTCGAGCACTCGTGAAATCCGATGAAAAACTTGATCGCTGACAAATGACTCTCGTTAGTCGCCGACCGTAATTTTTCGGTGGCAAAGGCGTACGCTACGTAGAAGAAAAAATCCACACGTTGGTCACGCTGTCTCCGCAACACTCTAGGAATACAGGCATGTCACAACGTACCCGAAAGTCTACCCATGCGCCAAATCGCCCCTGATAAGTGCGTCAAGATGAAGTCGCAAGGGCATTTTGTATGATTTCGAGGCCGACACCGACGTACAGACGTACAGAGGGAGGTGCACACATCCCCCAGGTCCTACTCCTACTACGGAATGTCGGGTCGAACAGCACATAAACAAACGATAAAAAAAGTACAGCCCGACCATCAGCGGCAACGTAAAACATTATATGTACGTGGTTTGCGTCAGAGTGCCAACCAGAGGACAACTCGATAATTGCAAGGAGACTCATCAATGCGCCAGATCTCGGCTCCTTTCCCCCTCGACAACGCCGCACCCACTCGACGTTTGCTTTGTTGTGGCCACGTAAAAACATTCAGTCCCCTGTGGCGGGCGGACGTTCATCACACGCAGATACGAGAACCCATGCTGAAACTACCATGCCCAACAGTTCCAGAATAGTAATTGACATATCGTTCTCATCTGAAACATACTCACTTGATCTACAACATCAATACCGCTCCCCTGGGCCAAGCTCGTATCGCCAATATACCCCAGTCTCCCAGGAAAAAAAAACGAAGCGGTTTTAGATGCGTCCAAAATCAGAGTACGTCTAGGGGGGCGCTCAAGTAAATAATACTTAGGAGCCGACAAGGTTCCTCCGCGCGCGCGTCCAACCCTCTCTCAACGAACTACCGCCAGAACTCGAGGTCACCATGAAACTCGGGTCCTTGGCTGCGACGCCGCCCGGAGTTTGCTATACTGCAATTCAGATCAGCTTCGGCGGCAGTGCGTGGCCTACTAACCCAAGCTAAGAGGCGGTTAACAAAACAACGCCCCGGACGTACAGAAAAGGAAGCATGCATGAGAAAGCCAACAACCTGTGCCACCTTCTTAGCAGAAGCCAATGCACGAAACGAGGGTCATTCCGCGAAGAAATTGTGCCGCTGGAGGCACCTATGGAACGGCGACGTGGCCGTAAGCGCCTCAGTATCAGTGATCCATCCCAAGACTTCGAGTTGCGTGTCCCAGTCCGTAATTTCCTCGGCTGACAAGATGGGTGGATAGTAAACACCGCTTTGGCGCGACCAGCGAAAATGGTTCGATGCCAGCCACTGTGCAGCGCACGAGCAACGGCGGCAGTCCGGCTACCATTGAAACTCGACGAGAATGCCATCGTTTACGTAGTACCTCACGAAAAAAATGCTGCCGGTGTTGACCCCTGAACCAGAAGCGGGCCGACAATCACGCGGGATAGCAACGACCTGAACCTCCCCCGGCGGGGAGAGTTCAATATGCGCAACGACAGTAGCCCCTCATTGAAAAAACGTCTGCGCCTTGAAAGATAGAGTGAGTGTGAGCATGCTCGAGCACAAATGCCGTCAACCCTCAAAACCCAGGGCTATTACGCCAACCAAACTGCAAGCGGAGATCCGCGACAACGTGATCACCGGGAACGTATCCAAAAGTTCGGTGCGCCTGCTGGATCAGTCAAAACATGCCAAAAAGGGTATTTTGACGTCCACACGGCACAAGAGGATTCGAGCGCGACTACCGTGCGTCTTTCGCGAAAGCAAACCCCGCAACAGCACATCATGAGGCACGTGGCCTATCCCGTACGATGGCGCGGAGTCAAAGTCAGTGTCACCGTTGACACTGGTTCGCTCGCCCTCGCGCGCAAACGTGAGATCGTGAACGACGCTCATCGGTGAAAAGCGACGACTTTGAATCTCGTCTGCAAATCGCAAGTCAAGCACCACCGCTCGGCCGTGCACCACGTCTGCGCATATCTTTTTTTGGATAGCCCCAGTATGCGTGGCGACGACCGGGGGATTACCACACGCGAGTTCTGTGGTCACTGCCGCCAGCACACGAAGCAGCAAAGAGATACGGGGGGACTTCTTCATCTCGCCAAACCAGTGCTGTACGATGACAACGTTAAAATGCGGAGAGAACATTGAGAAGCTGATGTTGGATAGAAAAACGTAAGCACTGCCTTGACACCGCCGCAAGAGTGAGGCGCTGAGTGACACGACCTGATCGAGTCTCGCTGAGCCTCACTCAGACACCCTCTGCACCACTACCTCCCGATCGGCACGCCACGCATCTACCTCATCTATTCGCAACGCATCCAAGCGCACCTCACCTTGCGCACACACCGTGTCAACTGGCAAATAAGTCACACCCTCGCCCACATTCGTACCTTTCTCTGAGAAGGGAACTGAACCCGGGGTCACAGCAGCGCGACCGCACCCGACGCTGCTATACCCAGTCAGAGCTCCTACGGCACGCCTTCTCAACCCCCCCGCTCCTTTGCGAGTGGCTGGCCGAGTCCCCGCTCCACCGCTTGCTACATGTGCCATCTTTGCGCTGCCACCGGCCCGCACCGCCGCCACCCCCACGGGTGCTGGCCCAACCGACAGGAAGGGCCCGCGTCTTCATTCCGAATCAGAGCCACCACCACCCCCGGCCTCCCGCGACCACTATCTAGGCGGAGCACCAGAGCTTGAATCTCACTAGCCTGCGCCGCCGTATCACCTCGCATCCCCCCAGCTGGTGTCGCCGATCCGACGTCGAGAAGAGCTGAAGGAGAGGAGGAGTCGGTCGGGGTATTCGTATGCACGAATAGTAGGTCGGAGTGCCGGCATTGGCCCGTAGACGCCAGCATCCTGCACAGCGCGGCGCTCTTCGTTCTTGCCGGATCTGCCTTGGCGGGAGCGAGGCTTTGGCCCCGCTCGGATGCCCCATCCCTGCTGTCGTGTGAGCTTGGAGAACCCTCGACGAGCTTGAGAACGTCGCCACCGGACAAGCAAACGTTTCGTGTACGGCTGAGCGCGGGGGCAGGTGGTGCGTCGAGGACGGCGTTGAAATGAGGGGGAACAGTCGAAGGACAAAATTGCTTGGCAAACCGCATAAGGCTGTTCACCCACAGGCGAAAGTCGTCCTTAACCATGTAGCTCATCACAGCCCCCGGCGCAGAGCCAGAAAGCAAAAGGATGTTGCTGAGAGTGTGACGGCGAAAACCAGCAGCCGCGGACACTAAGGAGGCGTCGACAACTGTCAGCCGGTTTTGGCACGGGCGGTTGTCGACGACGTCAGCCGAGAGTCCGACTGTAAGAACCGCCATAAGAGCCAGGCGCAAGAGGTCCAGGCGGTCAGCCACAAGCACCAGGTGGTCGACAGGGCGGTCGGCACGTGACCCGTATGCGTGAACCGTATGCGGCTGCATCAAGTTGCCGACTGCGCGAAGCTGAGCCGCAACCATCGCCGTAACGTTGACGCTCTCACCTACCAACGCCTGAATATCCGCGGCCGACTCGCCGAGGTTCGGGGGCAAGCGTCCCCGAAGCAGCCAGTGTTTTCGTGACAAATTTGGATCCCAAACGGCTGTGTCGTCAGTCAGCTGCGATCTCTGGACGTCACGCCCCCTCGCGTCTCCGCCTTCCCGCACGGAAGGCTTACGGTCGGCAACCTTGTCCACAAACTGCTGAAGAAGGACTTCGACGTAGGCGGTCTTGGATGCGCTACCGGCGACAGCGTCCCGAAGGCCCGCAATAGACAGGAGTACGTTGCCTGGTGTTGACTCAACGCCAAGGATCTCCGTATTTTTGCGGGAAAACACGGAAGCCACCTGGTTCGGCCAATGCAGCACGTCAACCGTCGACACCACCCCCCCTGAAGCTGCCGGCCTAGATAGAGGACCAGCCGTAGCAGCAGTGGTAGCAGCCGCAGCACTAGTAGCAGCAGCAGAATTGGCCTGGCGATAAGTCGCAGCAGCGTCGATGGCCTAGCGAGCGTCGGTCTCGGCTCGTTCAGCACGGTGTGCGTCGACCTCCGCTTGCACAGCAGCTACAGCAGCATGAGCATTCACCTCCGCTTGTGCTTGCGCAGCAAACAACGCAGCCTGCGCATCTCGCGCGGCAGTAGCCGCGTTGGCCTCGGCCTTCGGTGACTTGCTCTCGCCGAACATCCTAAACTCAAACTTCTAATAGTCCGTATCACACTTTGGACCTGCACCTTTACCTCTGCTTTATTGCGATGTTGCGTGTAGGTTCGGCTACGTACCAGACAAGGTGTGTGTACCAAGGGCTACGATTCCTGTTACCGAGAAACACCGCATTCATCTGATTGGCTAAACTTCTTATATACGTACAAAACTAACCTTATATCATTCTTCCGGGAATTCTCTGCATTTAAGAATTTTATTGTTATCGCCCTTGAAGAAATGTATTCGGGCGCCCTTCTCGGTTTGCTTGTTTTTTTCTTTGTGAAGTCACAGTTAGCGTTGGTGAGAATAGTGAGAGAGACCAGTCGGCATCGTGATCCCCGACAAGAAGTTCAGCGACATTAAGATTTTTCAGACATGTTTTGTGGGCAGGTACATTCTACCTGCGAGTACTCGTAGAGTTGGGCTTCGTTGGGTAGGACTAAATAAACAAAACCGTTATGACAGCAACGACCAAACTACAGTATGAAATGACTACTCCTACTACCACTGTTACTCCTAGTACTATTCATACTACTTCTGCTACTACTATTACTTATACTGCTACTGCTACTGCTACTGCTACTACTCATGCTGCTACTACTACTTCTACTGCTACTGCTACTGCTACTACTGTCTATTACTATTACTGCTGCCGTGTACCGTGTTAAGAAGCCGCCGTCATTGGCATTAGTTCAGTGTGTGCGTTGAGCGCGGTGGACAAACGTGGCCGAAAACTATCTTGAATCACACACGATGACACAGCAGTGATAAAACGGCAGTGACACATACACAAGAGGACTACGAGCAAGGCACATAACTCTCGTACGGCGATGCTTTTTTTCCTTGGAAAACCAGAGGAAAAAGTATTCACGCGCTTCGTGCTCGCGCACGTCAGTAGAGTCCTCCACGTGGTAGAGACAACATTTTCCTCGGAATATTCTCCATTGAAGGGGGGAAACAAGACAAGACCCTGCTTGGCTCCACGATCCTATCCGGACCTGATCGCACCCGGATGTGATCCCATTTGGCGCCCTGCTCCCACGTATAAGGTGCAGGAAGGGTAGGGAGTGCGAAGCGCGAGTGCTCGGTCAGAAATCGTCGAACGGTAAAAAAACGACGGATGCACGAAAAAAATAAAAAATAAAAAAAGCCGCTACCCGGGAATTGAACCTAGCGTCGAAATCATGGTGCAGGGCACCATACATCGCGGGGCTAACCCAGCTCATTCACATTGCCTTATTATCGTGCACGCTTCCCCTCCCCCCCCTCGCCCCGCCTCCACACCTGTGACGGCTGGCGGCGAGGGGCCAGCGCTGAGAGCATACCGCCTGGTGTTGCACTATTTCTGGAGTGACTATACTTTTTCCGTATGACAAACACGGTGGTATGGAATACGTTGGTGGTACCGGATAGAGGAAAAAAACGTATGTGGCATGCATGGTGTTAACGATATAGTACCGTAAACGCACAGTTGATGGTATGATACGTTTGCGATATGGTACCATGGTACGGTTAGGGGTGGGACTGAAATATCTTGAGACGTAAAACAGTCCCGAACAATTTTCGGGGGGAAAGATGAATATATCATACATTGATCGATTAGCGCTTGGGGAAGCATACGCAAGTTACAAAAAGACTCTTCATGTGGTATAATATACCAGGTATCAGGTACCAGGGTATGGTACGAGAGGAGCTGAAGCGTGTGGCTCGAGAAAGGCGGAGAAGGGCACAAAACAAATACCACGACGACTGCTTGAGCAGCAGCGCAGCAGCGCACAAACGGGGGCGTGAGCGTGAGGGGGGGTTACTAGTGCAGCCCCTACCGGGCCTGGCTGAAGGTGAATCTGCTGATCCTGGTGCGGCTGATTGCGCTGCTGGCCCTTCTGCTGGTGCTGCTGGTGCTGCTGGTGCTACTGGTGCTGCTGGTGCTGATGATGCTGATGATACTGCTGCTGCGGTGCAAGATGTTTCTCCTAAAATATCTACAGCTATCGAACCCGGTCGCGGCTGTCCTCCACCCCCGCGATGCCAAGGCGGATAACAGCTTTCGCGCGGAACACGAGCGCCGTCGAGTGGTGGACACTAAGACCCGTACGCTGCATCCCGGTTCCCTTGGACATTTATTATGTTTACCCTAGGCCGGGTTTTCTCCTGTTTTTTTCGGATTAACCATCACGAAAATGAATGTCGTGGTGACCAAAAAGTGACTCAAAGAGCGACTTTCCGCCGGATCGTTCTCTACGTATCCTATGTCGATTTGATTCAGGTTTGTTTTGCTGTATGCCACAAATTTCATTGCAGAGTATATATAAGTATGCGTACTACTCAAAGCATGCCAAAGAGCAAGAGGCGGAAAGCATAGAAAAAAAGCATGTTTCTCCGCACATTTTGTTCTATAAAGACGTCAATTTGTACTCCTGTGGTAAAAATAGCCTAGCACCCGAAGGTTACAGGCCTCCAGTCCAAGACCTAAGGGTGTCGTCGATGTATAATATTGCTAACTTTGCCTGGTGGTATGGTATTCTTTAGGATATAAGGTCCGTAAGGATCAAATACGCCCTATGAATATCATCTGGAACGAGCGTATATATCGTAATTTGGGACGTGTTCGAAAAAATATGACTTGCGGACAGACAGACAGACGGACAGATTTGCATTTATCAAAACAGAGACTAAGTTCTACAAACCGGGAATGACTCGAGATGACACTTAACCACAGGAACACAGACAATCTCGTGCGCTACGTATCATGACAGTTGGCGCTTTGAATTTGAAGCTTGTGCCACATTCGTTTGGGTATGTTTTCTCACGTTGCGTATACTTTTCTCAATTCATTTTTTTTTGCGCTCACAAGCTACCTTTAGTGGCATCGCTGCTGCCAGATTCTCATCTTCTTCTGTGGGAAGTGATCGGTTTTATACCGCGCATGTAAAAGCGTCGTGTTGAAGTTGGGCTGTGTTGGCGGAGGTTACGCCCCTACTCTCTGGGCGTGTTGGTACTTTGCTTTTTCATGGAATATCACCACTGTGTTGCCATCAGCTCGTTTGTGGGCAATAGGGTACACAACTGGCCACTACTTGGACACCCAAATCAATATGATACTTCGCTATAGATGTATGCTGCTTTCCTTGAGTACTGTTGTCGGTATCTGGACAAGTGATTCCTTGTTCCGTGGTTTGTGTCCCATTTTACTCGTCCTGGAACCCCACCCTGTGCAACACTGAACTACTCTGACTTCCTATTGTTGAGCGGGAAGCGACCCTGCCGAAAAACGCCAATGAATTCATTTCGATCTCCATGGGGTCCAGACGTTGCTACCAGGAGCGACCGTGCACGCCCATCTGCGAGCAGCGGGCAACGACTTCATTAGCGCCTTTAGCCAACAGTGCTGAGCGAGCCATGCTTCTGTAAGGTTAACCCATTTTTGTTACGATCGATGTATTATAAATAATAGCAAATTTGCGAATCATTTAGCTGCTCGTACCAACTCTGGCACAAACTGTTGTCCGCAAGCGATCCTCCACCCCGTGAGGCTGGTTGCCATTGCTCAAGGCGTAGGGCTCCGCTGAACCCGAAAATTGGCTCAGGCTGCTTTTATGTAGTATATGTCCGCTATCGATTTGCGCGGTATACAAGTTGATGTTGTGAGCAGTTTCGGGCCAGATAGACAGGCACCCAGACAGACAGACAGACAGACAGACAGACGGGCACACAGACAGACAGACAGACAGGCACACAGACAGACAGACAAACAGACAGACAGACAGACAGACAGACAGACAGACAAAATTGCATTTACCTCAACTGAGGCTCAGTTCAACAAACTGATACTTTTTTTTTCAATCGGGCCACAACATATATATATGTTTTGCTTTCTCTACATAAAGGTCTATGTTGGCCTGTCCCCAGCAGGAGAGGATATATTTTGCCAATTCACAATAAATTTTGCATTTTCAAGCAGCTTGGAGCTTGGAGTTCCTCGAGTCGAATCTGGGGACAACCGGTGCAGCCGGTCGCCGAGGATACTAAACCTGCATTGGGGCATTCGTTCGGGGAAGCTGAACAGGATAGAATAGGTAACTATCACGAGGGGCCATAGTAAATAGGACCAAATATTGTTGATAAAAACAGACAAACATATAGGTTTAGTATTTCCCGTACATCCTACTGGTATTAACTTCTTTTTTTCATTTTTTTCATTCACCTTTACCTTCCAGCCTAGTTCGTAGGAGGTTTTACCCTCGACGCCCTTTTATGGACAAGCTTTTTCATTTTTTTCACCCATCACTTCCACCTTCCAGCCTAGTTGGTAGGAGGTTTTACCCTCGACGCCCTTTTATGGACAAGCCGTGGTCACAGGTGTCCACCCTTCTCCCCCCCGGTACGTACCTTTATTTTTGATCGCGCATAGGGTTCAGCATTCCCACTGCTCGTCGATTTTCATCGAATTTCAGCTACCTCAGGCTCTCACGCTTTCCGCTAATCAACTGCTTCTGTGGAAGAAAAAGCCCCTGAGCATGCACTCGGTGAGACTTGAACCCACGAAATTGATCCTGACAGGCGCGCGGACTACCTATCAAGCCACCGGGGACGCCGGTTCCCCGTAATAACTGCTGTAGGTAGATATATTACGTTCTCGACCACCCCGCTCGGGGAGCTGGGCGGTGACTCGATCCACCCAATATGATACATGCAGACCCCACGAACGCGGATGCATCTACAAGACAAGAGTTTAGCAGTAAACCCGAGGGGCCAGCAGCCTGTACACCCAACATTTACATTCCCCGTATAAGGTATATTTTGGGTCGGCTGGATATCCTGGGGGGTTCCATTGTATTATAGAGTATTTTGTGTTAGGGGAAGGGGGGAAAGAATTTGAAATTCCTCCGCGTCTTTGTTGCCTCTCGTCATCAGTCTCATTCGCTCGGTCAAACTCGTTCAACGGTACCACTACCCACTAACCACCGGTATACGTACGCTGAATCGGCCTCGGGCTTTGGACTGTATACCTCAGAGTATGATGAGAGCTGCTGTGACCGCTGCTGCAACCCGTGGATCCGCACTATCGCGATGCAAGTGAGTCAGCTTGGAGATTAAATACGAGGGTGTCCTGTAAAAGTGTTTGTGAACACCTTGGGAGTTCTTGTAGAGCTTCTTCTGCTGTAGCCTTGAGCTGACTTTACCTACAGTAGACAGAACGGTTGCGACGAGATAAGGCACTCTTCATTTAGGGGGCGAGCTCTTCCTCATTCACATACGAAGTGGCTACGAGTGCACGGGAAGTTTTTGTTCATGAACAGCCTTGACTGCTTGACTGCTGTACCAGCACTGGTGCATGAAAGACGTTCTCGTGTGCTCGCATTCTGAAACCTCAAATCACACGTAAACATGAAATGCTGCAACTAACTGCAACTACTGCTGGACAACGTTGCAACAAACTCATCAGAATGACCAGTGCTGGTTCAGTACGGAGTACCTGTTACCGGTATAATAAAAAATGAAAAATACAGGTAGTCGCCGGTGGCTCGTGGCGCTGCTTCATGTCTAGGTGGTGGGTATTCTGGTCACTGCTGAGCGTTCTGAACGTAACAAGGCATACGGAGTACTTAACTTAATACACGCATAGTTTTGGTCGCGCTAGATTGCATTTCGTTTTTTACGGCATAATCCAGCTGCAAAAGTCATCATGTTATATTAGTGTTGTTGTTGTTGTTGTCTTCACATTAAATCGTCCTTTCTACCCAACTTCATCAGTACACCCAGTGTCCGTCCT
>JBBMHQ010064720.1:2122-14109 GCA_037834295.1 Postelsia palmaeformis
ACTCAGATTGGCGAGAGGTGTCTACTGTCTACTTTTTTGCGAACGTGTCAAGAGCAGAAGAAGAACAAGAACCTCTACTATATTGAGCTTCCCCAACGACGGGGAATGTTTGTAGCTCGTGGCTGTTTGTTCGTGTTCGTTTGGAATATAATCCATATGGGCCAAGAATGATGCATCGCAGATATGACTGTTACAGGTATGTCTGAGGTCGCGCCTCATTACCACCAATTACAAGTACCAAACCGCGTCATACGGTACGTTCAGCTCCTGAAATATCTGAGCTCCCGTCGCTTGAAGAGCTCTCTCTATCTCATGTAAAACCTGGCGACACATGAACGCAAGATATGGGCAATGCCATGACCGAGGCGAACTATTCTAAGTTTGTAGAACTGAGGCTCACTTTTGGTAAATGCAGGTTTGTCTGTCTGTCCGCAGTCACAAGGGAACTCGGACCCTCGCAAAATCTGACCCCAAAGTGCTGCCGAAGCTAATGAGCATACCGCGCGAATTGATGTAGGGGACACATATACAAGCAGCCTGGGCCAATTTTCGGGTTCAACGGAGCCCAGCGCCTTGAGCTACGCGACCCAGCCTCACCGGCGGGAGACTCGATTGTAAACAACTGTTTTTGCCAGAGTCGGTACGAGCAGTGATATGTTTTGCAAGTTGGCTACCGTGCATCGATCGTAACGAAGGTGAGATCACCTAATAGAAGCACGGCTCGTTTAGCGCGGTTGGCTGGAGGCCTTAATGGGGGCGTTGCCCGCCGCTCGCTAACGGCCGTGCGAGGTCGCTCCTGTGGTAGCGAGGCCTCGACTCCATGGGGTTTCTACTGTATTCGGTGGTGTATTTCGGCAGGGTCGCTTCCTGCTCAACAGTGAATCGGAGTAGTTCAGTGTTGCACGTAGGGTATGATTCCAATATGGGTGAAAAGAGACACTAATCACAGAATAAGGCAGCACTACCCCAGATACGGTCAACATCACCCAAGGTCAGAAGCATACATCCACAGCGTATGACCATATCGATCTGGGAGCCCGATCAGTAGTAGCCAGTTGTGTGCCCTATTGCCCACGAACAAGCTGCTGGCAACACAGGGATACCCCATGAATACTTCCCGACACGCAACACGCTCAAAGGGAAGCGGCGTATCCTCCGCCAACACAGCCCAACATCAACACGACGCGGTATTGGACCAATTTCCGCGAAACTTTGCTCAGTAGCAGATAAGCTTCTGGCAGCAGGGATGCCGTCAAAAGTAGCTTATGAACGCAAAAAAAACAAATAGAAAGCATGCCCAAATAAATATGGCATAACTCAAACCTGAAAACGCTACAGCAGTTGTTACTGTCATGGTACGCAGCGCATGAGATTACCTGTATTGTTCCTGTGATTGCGCGTCACCTCGAGGTATTGAAACATGTACCCTGCACGCAGTTGTATCGTTGTGCACAATGCTGGTACGTTCGTACATGCTGTACCGTGCTGTATGATAGTTTGCGCCGCTTCTGCTGTACTGACACCCAAGTCAAGGCTCGCAACTGACACTCAACTCAAGGCTCGCAACTGAAACGATCTTCCCTTGTCGACTTGTATCGAATTCCCCGGTGGCTAAGAAGAGGTGTTCCCCGCGTGCCTACCAGTATTAATTTCGTGGGTTAGAGTCTCGATGAGCCATACTCGTAAGAATGTTCGTACATTTATGAAAATATATACATATTAATAGCGGAAAGTGCGAAAGCGTGAGTTACATGAGAATCGACGAGCAGTTGAAATACTGAACCCTATGAGCGACAAAAAATGAGAGCACGTACCGGGGGGAGGAGGGACGACAGGTGCGTGTGTTTCCACGGCTCGTCCAGAAGAAGGCCACTGGGGGTAAACCTCCAGCTGGAAAGTGAAAGTGATTATAGAATGTGTATACGAAGTATCACGCGGTACATGACAAAAAAAAGACCACGACAAAAATCATCCCATAATATCCTCCCCTGCTCGGTACGATCACGAGTAGTACGGATAGCCAGCGCGCAGACGCTCAGTATAAGCCAAACCCAAGGAAAAAACAGACGTTCAGTCTGAGCTAAACCCGCCTGCTGGGGTGCCGTCTGTACCGGTAGCGACTGACCTCTCTCCACACTCGCATCAGCTCCAACTGCGACTTCACAAAAGAAGGAAGACAAGCAAACTGAGAACAGCGCTCGGATGCATTTATTCAAGGGCAATACCAACAAAACATTGCTGTCAACCAAGAGCGGCATTTAATTGGATACTGCATAGTTCCCGGCCACTGTACCTGCACCCCCGTCAGCTAAAGCCGAATAGTCGTCGACTACCACCGCTTCCAACTGCACTGAACGCACTCGGGAGTACAGAGCAAAACATCAGCAGAGTCTACGCCCACCTTCGTCTGCGTAAACCCCACCCGAAGTACGTATGTGTAGAAGCAAGCATCGGCACCGCGATCCGACAGGGCCATGTTACGAGGCCGTAGTCATGCCGCCGTACAGGGGTTGCCTGCTGTAGTATTCCTCTGTTCGGAACATGAGGGGATCCAGGCCTTACAACCCGGGAAACGTTGTGCACGCACCCCCATTGAAAAAACATACCTCTTCAAACGAGCAGAAGTGAAAGTACATGAGGGATATAACTAGGGATCGAAAAGTAGTGGGCACACCCTTCTAACACGGGAGCCTTGCCAGTAGCTCAAGTACTATGATTTTTTGCCGTGGCGTGTAGCGGGTTGACGGCCGCTCCA
Source organism: Postelsia palmaeformis (assembly GCA_037834295.1). Classification (NCBI taxonomy): domain Eukaryota; class Phaeophyceae; order Laminariales; family Laminariaceae; genus Postelsia; species Postelsia palmaeformis. The sequence goes on from JBBMHQ010064720.1 coordinate 4,878, forward strand.
TCAACTTGCAGTAGACCCCCTTGTCGCAGCCCACTCCCTGACGACTTTGGTAAGGAGCGGGGGGGCACCCGACCCGCCTGCGTCCACATCCGACGTCGACCAGCGCCCCTGGAGGTACTCCTTCTGCACGGATGGCGGGAGATTCGAGAAGCCCGAGATGTGGCCGCGGCAGTTCACGGCGCCGCACAGGCAGTCGAAGGGGCTAACCATTTCCACCTCGAACGCGTTGTAGTCGAAAGTTAACTTCTCGCCCGCGGCAATCTCGGGCGCTATCACGACGGCGCGAAGGCATGGGTCCTGAGGGTTCCAGGGCGAGCGCAAAAGGGAGGCCGAGGACAAGCATACTGGTTACATCCCACACACCGCCACAATTAGGGGGTATAGAGTGCAGAATATGCCTTTATGCCACCTTCACGACGTACGCTGCAGTGAAGAGAGGTGTTCCAGTACTGGCCTGAGTTTCCCCGCGTAGGGGTCTCTTGCCCCACACCCAAACACTGTGTTCATAATCAAAAGGAACGTGCAGCCAGATCAATAATGCTCATGGCCCAGGTTTTTCGAAACAATAACTTTTCTCAGAGAACACGCACGTAATTCCGACGATATTGGGTTGAGGACCTCCCGTCATTCGGAGATCAGTTTAGCCGCAAGGTGCAACCTTCATCGTTTCCCGCCACAAATACGATCTTTACTCGCTCAGTAAAATTGTGAATCTAGCTGTAAATGGGCGACGAACACCCCGTCACTATTAGACCCTAAATGTGTGGATCCTAGTGGGACGGCAACCCGAGAGCAGGCACGCAGCGCTCGCGGGCTGTGTTGTCGTGAGTGGTAGTGTAATTACAGGGGGGGTTATCCTACTTATACCCCAGGCCCGGGTGTCATTGCACGCGCCGGCGTCTCGAGGGGAGGGAGGAGGGAGGGGCGTGGCGGGTGTATTCATATTCATGCATGACCGCAGTCGTATGACCATAAACCCTCGCATCCCCACAATGCCGGGACGGAGCACGTTGGGTTCGCGCCCACCAGGCAGACATTGCTTGAACCAAGCACGAAGCACCGTGAGGTGCCCGGCGAGTCACATGAAGGGTGAGCTGCATCCTACTGAGAACCGTCTTTGAGGCGGATGTTGTTGCGTATGGATGGCAGCGTCAAGAAATCGATTTAGTTTCTGCTATGGCCACTTCCAGAGACAGCAATAGGCTTACTGTGTAAGCACCTCATGGGTGCCTTACCATCTGCACACGGCGTGATACGATCATTCCCCTTGTGCGGACGGAGAGTTCTCCCCGCACAGCAATGATCTATCTCGAACGCCAGCCGCGGTGACCGCCGAAGAAAAGAAGAAGATGAGAACCCTGGCGATCTGACTCAAGTAGTGAGAGACGTGTTTTACGGCGTCGTCGCCAACCGGCGCTAACCCAGCCTACTTATATACCAGGTATATAGTTATATACCAGGTATATAGTTATATACCAGGTATATAGTTATATACCAGGTATATACTTGTATACCAGGTATATAGTTATATACCAGGTATATACTTATATACCAGGTATATTGTAGGGGGCGGGGGTAAAGTGTACCAGATACTCGATATCATGCATGGCCGTACTCGCAGGGGAATGGGCGGCGTACAGCAGTATGACAGCGCGTTGCTTTTGACCAACCCACGAAACGGTTCAACCCTGCACGCCAAATTTCCCAGCCTCAGGCAAACTACGGATGCATCACCGGCGCAGTTGAAGCTCGACTCGTCGACAGAGGCTGCAGCATGTAGTAAGGTGCGAGAAACACAGATTATAAACCGTGCCCTGGAAGGCATGTCCCTTGTCGAGTATTTCCTCGGCGTGGGAGCTCCCGACAGTAAGAAACGTTCGAGCCCCACACCTTTGTATCTACTCCTATTGATAACTAAGTGTAGTGCTGCCACACGTAGTCTGGCGCCTAAACCACACAGGGGAGAGATTGTATTGGTACAAACAGAGGTTGACCCTCATACTCAGTAGTTTGGGGCCAATCAATACGAATTTCAAGTAGTTTGTACGAAAACAAGACACACCAGGCTTAAGTTGACACATCCAAGGGCTAGTACCCTTACAGGCCTTCCGTGGCCAAACACGCCAGACCACCACTTCCTTACGTCGGTCAGTCGCGGAGGCGTTCCATGATAGATGTTTACCCCATCTTTTATCAGGCTGCTATGTCCCCCTCAAGGTATAGTACTAAATTCGATGAGAACGAACATAAGACCACGACTGATGCTACACGCATCTCGTTCGTGTACGAACGCAGTATGCCCAACGAAGATGAGCATAAGCAACATACTGGTGCGAACATGCGGCCAGGATTTATCAAGGGTAGAAGCACGAGGCGCCCGGTCAGGACACCGTGGTGGCTGAGAGACTTTTGTTTCCCCAAATGTGATAACCTCCATGAAAAACGCCTCCGGGGGGTCGGCCGCCATGATCCGAGACTCGTGCGCGCACAAAGAAAAGACACGTGCTATAAAGATTTGACACGCACTCGTCGGCCGAAATGTTTCAGACTGGTTTGGTGCCTTGATTCTTTTCGTATTGCGGTGTACATAAGACCTAATTTTGACCTTAACTCCAAACGTCTTATCCCCAATATGGGAGTGCGCCTCAAAGGAGTTATCCACCCGGTCAGCTTTCCAAATGACGTAGTGATAGTATAGATCTCCTGCCTCAAGTGAGGAGCCTCAGAAAAAATAGGCACTACCATGGCGCTAACGCTATCCCAAATGCAAGAGGGTAACTGATCCAGCAGTTCTCCAGGATGTGGCCCAAGGATGCTTCGTATAAGGCAGCGGCCGTTCAAGCGTGTGCTTATTGTGGGCAGCAGCTTTGTCGACAGTGTCTTGATTAGTCGGCAGTAACTTTTTCAAGGGTGTCTTCATTGGTCGGCAGCAGCTTTCTCATGGATGTCTCAATCAATAGGCAGCAGTGTTCTTTAGAGTATGTTTCTGCACGAGTAGGCAGCAGCTCGTTATGGGCGTGCATTGAGTGTATAGGGTGACCGCCTTTCAAGGGTGTTTGTAAATATGTATATACTTCCTCTGTGTCATAAGTAAAGGTCCTTATGAGGGGCAAATCATATCTCGCCAACCTAGTCACTCACGAAACTGCAGTTAGGCTCGTCGAAAAGCTATGGATTTGAGAATGCCTCTAAAAAACAAGAAGTTGAGTCCGATTCGTAATTACTAAGAAGTAGTGAGCCCAATATTGGGAATTTTGGCGGGTTGGTTGAGACTATCTTTCAGCAGTACGAGGAGTACGACGGTGACACCTTAGAGCGGGTGTGGCAGAGTTTCTTCAAGGTTGACAACCAAACACTCCGTGCGATGGGCGATAACGACTGCAGTGTGGGGCATACCGGGGTGACCGCGCGGCAGAGAGCAGAAGCGTCAGAAAGGGTGGTAAAATACGACCAGCAGGCCGTCAAAAAGACCTGGAACTAGCTAGCAGCGTCCCCCAGTGACAGCGAGGAAGACTATTACGGAGGACCATAGTTAATAGGACCAAATTTTGTTACTAAAAATATGGAAATATATGGGGATTTGTTTAGCCCGTAGGTCCTATTTAATATGGTTCCCCGTAATAATCGACTTTTTTCTATTTTTTCCCCCGCCACCAACCAACCATTCTTTTTTGCCCCGCAAGTATCTTGGTTTTATTGTGGGTCCCCCAAGTGTATTGGTTCAAGTGTGTGAACCCCAAGTGTATTTGTTTTAGTATGGAGTCACTATTGTATACCAGGTATGTTTTAGTATGGAGTCACTATTGTACTGGGTTTAGTACAGGGGCACGCGACATGGATCGTTGAGTAGAGCGGGGGGTTGGGTGAGAGCCACTATTGTTGCTTGCTTTGCCCCGCAAGTGTCTTGGTTTTAGCGTGGACACCCACGTATCTTGATTTTAGTGGGGAATCCCCAAGTGTCTTGGCTTAAGTGTGGGGTCACTATTATACTGTTTTCAGTACGGGAGACGCGTCATGTATCGTTGAGTAGAGGGGGGGCTAGGTTTAGGGTCAAGGATAATTCTTGGTTTTTTTTTCTTGTTTTTGTCAGTGCCTCGCTGGTCTGAGGGAGCAAAATACCTGCAATATACGGCCTTTTTCAGTCCAACTGGTTTTTTTCGGGCGCTCATGCACGCGAGGTGGTGCGTGCAACGAAAAAAAACGGACATCAATGAGAAAAACACCGGAGATTTTAAAAAAATGGCCGCCTGCGGCATCGGACACGGTTGACGATCTGTATAAACATGAGGACCTTTATTGATATAACATAAGAAGTACCAGGTATATCATGGTGTATGCACATAAAATACGCTGAGGGTGGAGCGTTTTACGACAGGGGTAGCCTTTTTCGCGGGAAACGACTTGGCGGATGAATGGGGTTCCTTGACTGAGAAACTAGCCAGTATTGTTGATCCTGGTCAATCCCTTTCTTGTGTGCTCTTCGCATTCTAATAATTAAAATGTGTACCTACAGCAGGCGAAGAAGTTAACCCTTTGAGAACTGCACTCGAAATATATATGTATGTACTGTACCTGACTCTTGTACAGGTAATTTGTCCCCATTGTCCCGAAAACCTGGGTGTGGTCCTAAAGGGGGCTAAGTCACCATATTTTCCCCACAGCCTCCTTTTAGGGGACATGGAGAAAAAAAGGTGGCAGCACGCGTCGGGTACCCGGGTAATATCATGTCGTACCTGAGTACATACTCTGAAAATACCCGGGTACATACTCCAGGAGTACCCGGGAACTTACTCTGGGAGTGCCCAGGTAAACAGCCTAGGAGCACCCCGGCACATACTCTGTCCGGGAGCACCCCGGCGAGGTTATCACCAGCAGCAGCAGCAGCAGCAGCAGTGACAACATGCCATCCAGCGAGACACAGCCGGCGTTAGTTACACGAAACAAGTAGCAGTTGGAGCAGATGGAAGAGGAGCATTGGCCTAAGAGAGCAACGCCCCGCCATCAAGCGCAACATCTTCGATTACGATTCCGTCGAGCGAAAAATCCGCGGTTTTGTCATTCACAGCAGCCAGAGCAGGTGGACAACAATGCTCAACGAGCAGGAGCAGGTGGTGGACGTGGAAGAGAAGTAAGTGCATGCAGGAAAAAATTGTTCAGAAGCTGGCGTATTTCTGCTCGTGCATGAAGGGTATACGAGCAACTCCACTAATGTTTGGTTTCACTACTACCCTGGTAGACTCCACTGCATCGATTGTACCACGTACAAGAAGGGTCATTCTTATCGGAGAATTCCCCCCCCACATTTTCAACTTTTTTTTCGCGCAATTTTTCACAATTCCATATTTTCCATTTTCTTTTCGTCCAGTGATTGGAATATTAACAAACTCGATTTTTCGCTCTGGAGAATTTCACGAATAGCGATAGAACGCCTCCGTATATTGGTACATATGTCCAACTGGTTCCAAACTTTGAAAATTATGGGGAAAATGCTCTCCGATAAGAATGGGCCTTAAGGTTTTTGTCTGGATGCAGAAATATTTGGTTGGTTGGTGATGGCCGATGGATGGGGAATTGAGTCTCAGCATCACGGTTTGCGTACCTGTTGCTATTACTAGGCTGGTATGGTGTGTAGACCTTGGTTGTGTTATTAATACATTTTTTACTTTTTCCGTGGAACTAATGCTGTGGCAAGTGGAGGATTATGGATAAGCATCCTTGTTTGTGTAAATATCGACATATATAATTTTGGCTATTACATAATATCGGTGCTCAATTGATGTGTTATTAGTACCCACTATGCCTGGATGGAATGCGCGCAGATTTTGCCAGTGGAAGCGTAGGCACATTATATTTTCTTCTTGGTTATTGATACTGATAATGAAGCAAGTATAAACAATGAGGAAGGTCTTGCAACCTGATTCAAGTAAGGACGAAGGGTAGCACAAGTACATACCAGGTACAACGTATAGGACGGTAATATTTTACACAGTGCTGTTATTGTAGTGGCATGGTATGCTCGAAAATCACCAGAGATCATGCTCTTATTATCGGCAAAAACGAGTGGATGTTGCTCTCACGTGTCCCTACTACGGTATCTGCCGCATGCTTTCGTTGAGCTCAATCCTTCGGTACCGGCAGTGCTATCATCCAGGTGAACACGATGACCTGAGCCGCGGCCGGAGATCATATTGGAGTACGGAGGTCGCGGCGAAGGCATCCGTCCCCGACTGGTAGCATGGGGAGAGATGATGCACGTGTGTGCAAAATAACGTGTTTGCAGGCGAGACCATTAAACTGAAGTTGTTTCGATTTTGCTCACGTCGTGCCTGAAATGTATACCCCGCCCCCCCGTGCCTGCGTGTGTGTACGGTAGGCAAACAAAATATTCGTTCGCTCGGATTTTTTTCGTCTGGTTTCGAAATCGGAGAATGTTCGATATACCTGTGCATTCACTGGGTCATGTCCAGATACCCCCCCCCCCCCTTCCCCCCTTCAAATCTGGATAGATTGGCGTCGAGTAATGACGACGCTGTAAAACAAGTCACCAGACACTAGACATGCAATGCACAGACTGCTCCTTCCCGCACAAACTACACAGACCAGACCAGACATAGACATCATGCAGACAACAGCTAAATTAAACAAGCAAACAAACCCACCGGTAGAGCAAACACACCGTAATATACAGGATTCATACATAGTTGCTTTCCCACACCAGAACACAAAACCAGACCTAGACATGAATTTGCTCAACTAGCTTTTTTTCCCCCCCATACCGTAGCGCAAAAACCAGATATAGACATGAAACAATCAAACTAACCAGTTTTTTTTCACATATGATTGCACAAGCCGAATTTATACGTGAAATCACTCAAGTATCCTTTTTCTCGTACCAAAAGCGCAAAAAACAGATTTGGACGTGAAATGATTTAACTAACCATTTTTTCCCCCCTTGATCGCAACACAAACCGGACTTGGACATGAAATTACTCAACTGTTTATAACTTTTTCTTTTCTCGTCTCAAAAACGCAAATACCAGATTTAGACATGGACCAATTGAACTGAACGCTTTGTTTTCCCCCTTATCAGAACAGAGGCCAGACTCACAGACATGAAATTACTTAACTCACTATTTATTTATTATTTCGTGCCAAAAACGAAAAAGCCAGAGTTAGACGTGAAACGATTGAATGAACCGGTTCATTTTCCCCATATCATAAGACTAACCGGACTTCCACATTAAATTAATCAGCTAAGGTTTTTATCATCATACCAAAAACGCAACAAAAAAAGAAAGACATGAAACAATTGAACTAACCAGTTTTTTTTCTCCCCTTTTCATTACACAAACCGGATGGAGACATGAAATAACTCAACTCATTATTTTCTTCTCGATACCGAAACCCGAATCGGAAATATATATGAAATTGCTCACCTAATTGCTTATTGTTTTTTTTCATACCAAAGCACTAAGCAGATCCAGACATGAAACAATTGAACTAGCCACTTTTGTTATTTTATTTTTTCCCCCCTATATCCGAATCCAAACAAGACATGAGCAGGAAAAAGAAGAAAAGCATAAAGTTCCTCCCGTATCATAATAATACTGGTATTAATAGTAAAGGCATGAAATATAGACTCAAAACCTAGCATGAAGGCGGACCACCTCACATGCACACACATAGATCCAACATGGTCACCCCAACACCTTCAATTCACGTGAAGGTTGGGTCTCGTGGTAAGATACCGTAAAACTTCACCGATTTCCATTGGGCGGTGGAAGTCTGGTCTGACACTATTCCTGAAATCCCCGGCATTTGGTGCACAGACCAAGCGCTAAATGAAGGTGAGGGGTGTATGATGCATGACATTAGGTCAAGACCTACCATACTCATGAAACAAACACCTTGCATTTGACCGACCACATGACCAACGAGAAGGAGCACCAAGCGGTACGTAAATATCTTGATATCTTGAAGAAAAGAAGCCGGTACAAAATGTGGGGGGATTGTTGGCCAAGCTTTTGGAAGTAAAGGTCTACTCGGGAGCATTAGTGGGGTAGTTACCTATGGTGTAACGTGCATATATATGACAGAGAAAGCGACGTACGGAACATCCCGATGTGTGAGTAAGATTTTGTGTTATGCAAGCCGTCCTTGAACCTTGCGTGGAAAGAATGACCTCTCCGGAGGAAAGTAACCAGTACAGCAGCGGGACAACAAGATAGAAGATACGATCGTGGGACGCCAGGATGGCCACCATGCAGATCGCCTGACACAAACGTGGGGTACTTGTGTTGAGGGTGTTGAACTTGGCTCAAGGCTACGAGCCTGTGTTGGAGACACTATTTGGTGTGGTGCGCCGGCAAAAGAAGTGGAAGACACCAGACCCCCAACGAATACTAGGATTGGGAAGTCCCAGTGACTTGACCATTTCCCACTCCCATGATGAGCACAAACAAGATGGAGATATTCTCGAACAAGACTACTATTACGGAGGAATATAGTTAATAGGACCTACGGTTTTTACGAAAACCTATATATTCACCTATTTTTACTAACAATAATTGGTCCTATTAACTATAGTCCCCTGTAATAGGAGAAAGACGATGAGGCAGGGTGGTTGAGCAAAAAAGATTGGCAGGGCAAAGTACAATTAATAGTAGTGCTGATATTCGGAGTTCCTAGCGATATGACGAGGATTGAGTTCAGGAGGAAGTGCGACAAAGTAGAACTGTACTGCTTTGCAACAGGAAACGTAGAACGAGAGGGGGGACACTTTCGAGTCACGCTAAAGCAAGAAGCGAGCATGGAGTGGCAGAGAATGGAGGCAGCAAAAGTGCCGGTAGGGGTCAGAAGACTGGGATGGAGAGTATGCATAGCTAGTGGAGTAGCGAAACTGAGACGTAGTCCTGGGGTGAACGATGGTAAGGGGAGGCAAAAAACAGCAAGTGGCTCTGAGGGAATGGGGGAGAAACATAGGAGCGCAGAGCAAGCAGACAAAAACAGGAATGGAAACGGAAGTAATGCTCAAAGAAGAGGTTTAATAAAAAGTCGAAGCGACAACGGAGAAGGAACAACAGGTGAGACTAGAGCGGATAGTGAAACGAAAGAGAGGCCGAGAATTGGATAATGGAACGTATGTGGGTTCGCTGCCGAAGAGCGCAAAAGGATCGAAATTGCCGAACAAGTAAGCGAGCGCGACCTAGACAAAGTGGGAATTCAAGAGTCG
>JBBMHQ010064731.1:0-14106 GCA_037834295.1 Postelsia palmaeformis
TTGACACACGACACGAAATCGCGAACGTGGAAGTGTGGTGAGCTTAAGCTTTATTTTTACCAATCCGCCGAAGGATATGAAAAAAAAAGAAACTTGAGGTGTTGTTTTGACGCTCCAAGCTTAGATTGTTCCGTTGAAAACCATGCCGCATTTAATCTACACCGACAAGTCTGATAGCGACTCCGAAGCACGCGTTATCCTGAAGGTTGACCGCATGGCCTCAACGTTGAGGCGGACGGGCCCAAAGTCTCTGCCGCTTTATCATGAAATATTCCTGCGAAATAAATGTAGGGAGGGTCGGAAAACGGGGCGGAGGATTGGGTGTGAGTTTTCGGATGTGATAATAGATCAAACCCAGCATCACTTCCATGCCCACCAAGTATTTTCGCACACATGAGGACGTTCAGAGCATACGTGTCAGGTAGTTGATAGATGGAGAGCAGTGATGCTACTTTAAAATATTGGATCAAGTAGCATAATGTCCTCCTATTCCACGACGGTAAGCAAATGTGACTGGAAGGTCATACGCCCAGAGCAAGCGCTTCACTAAATCTAAGTATCTATAGATTATTTCTCTTAGCTCAAGTTTCGCTCAAGATTTCTCAAGCACGTGATCAAGATGAGGCTCAAATCCATTCCCAGCGTTCAGGGCCCATAATGAACTTAAGATAGAGGGCATGGTGATACGTGGTTGGCCCCATGCGCTAACACATACCTCTCTGCCTTGATGAACAGCTGGGGTAGTTACCAGTAGTATAGTGGTCTCACAAAATTATCTTTGTCGAAGGTAGGTGAGTCAAGAGTCGAAGTACTGAGTGCAGCCTGTTGCGCCCTGTCGTGCCCCGGCAGTCGCAGACTGTAGTTCTGCTGGAGGCACCCTTGCTGAAACAACAACAGTTACCCTTAGTGACAAAAATGTGCACAGTCAGTGTATTTTAAAACGTGCAGGATATATCGAACTTGTACCGTATTTACGGTACTGTTATGAGGATTGCCCTGGGCTGGTTAATCGATCGATTTTTTACCCCTATAGCTCCGTCGCTAACTCAAAAACATTTGGCGCCGTCGGCAGGACACGGGTCCGAACCTCATTTCGAACGTTTTTTTTATATAAACAATTGCGCGTGCCTGAAAACACATCGTCATGGTTCCCCAGGTACTGAAACGTAGCGGTTAGGTCAGCGTATAGACGCATATGTATACAGTTCTGACGCCCCAAAGATCCCGCCGTTCAGAGGGAGGGGAGAGTGTTATGAGGGTTACCCTGGGCTGGGTACTCGATCGATCTTTTGCCCAGCCCGAGGTAAACCTTATAACACTCTTCCCCCCCCTGAACGGGGCTACCATGTCCAGGGGCTACGGTTTATTTTGCTCTTGCTGAGGTTAGACCATTTTCGACCGAGTGAGCTCCTCCATTGAAGAGTTCTCGAATACCATGGGAGTATGCTTGGGCTTTGGTACGTCACCAATAGGGCAGTGCGATTCTAAGCAAGGCGACACAACGAACCAAAAACGTCAAGCTAATGAAAGCACACAAGTGAGGGTGCTTCTTGACGTCACATAAAAAGGCAAACACACTGAATGAAATGAGTTTGGGGCATGCTACCCCCCCCCGCCGAAATGAAAAAGTACGGTGAGAAAGAATTTGCTCGGTCCACGTGATCTCTTGGTGCAGAAGGCGTGTATTGGCGTTACTTGCTCCCTGGCACTGCCTTCACCATCTGAAAATCAATGACAAAACAAAAATTAAAGTGGCAAGGCGCTTTTTAAACTGCAGAAGAAAACCGATTTTATCATCCGATCGCAGACTGTTTTTTTACTTCTGTGTTTCCAACAGCCTGAAAACTGGTTTTTCTAGTCCGTGCAGATGCTGCTGTCGTTGACGCTGCATTTGCTGGCGACATCGTGTATGAATAGTATGTTTTTGCTCTGTTGCTGTCGGAGGTATGCCTGGACTCCTCTCGTCGCCCGTGCTGTGTGACCACTCCGTATGAAAGCCTTGCTTTCATATATCCACAATGCTTGCTGTGAATACCAGCTCCTATCAATTCAGCTGTTGTATATAGGTATGAGTTTTTTGGTGCCTCGGGTCCACGGAAAAACAAATCTAAACACCCCACTCTACCCACTATCGAGACCCAGGCAGGAGAGAGTATAAAACTTAGACGAAGAGAAAAAATATTCGTCTGGAACAAACATTTATTCCTTCGTGTTTTAGCCCACAAACGCCATCGCGCTGGTGTTTTTCAGATTTCGACACTCAAAAGGAGTATAGGTCCTTTTAGCGAATACTCTTTTCGAGCTCCCCTGCGCATGCAAAGTACTCTCCTCTGATCGACCCCGAGGTCGGTTCAGCATATATGTGGAGCCTTATCACTCAAAGCTATCCACTCTCACAGTAATCTTGCAAGATCGACTGTGTAGGCTAGTGGGAAGTGGGCAGAGATACAAGTAGTTCATGAACATCGTCTGATTGGCTGCATTTTTTTCGGGATTGGTAGTTTTTAGCAACCAGGCTGTATCCCGTTCGGCGTGGGAGGGGGGAGGGGCGCGGGCTTGAAAATTCAAGCAGGCCGGACTCCTTTTTCTCATCTTATAGAAAATTCGATCGCGCTTGAGAGCGGATTCTCGGCCACCCGAACAAAAAAATGAACAATGTTTGTTGCAGGAGGTCGCAAATAATACGACTAAGAGTTTGGTTTCGACGTAGAACATCGACAGTCAATATCCCACGCACAACGTCGTATGTATGTATACGTATGTTTGACAATTTTTCGTATTTTTGCCAACTTTTCTCTTCGTACCAGCGCTTTTTGGCAAAACAGTGAGTGCCCGGACACATGAAGCCCGCACAGACACACTGGTCGAGGTTTGGCGCGATCCGTTCACTCCGGAGCGCGTGACAGACGCTCGAAGGTTTTTTCTCGGCGGGAGTGGACAACAAGACGATTTCCCTGGTTTCGATACGAGAGGCTTTTTTTTGTTCGTACGTAACGGTAAGTAAATGTGGTCTGTTTTCTCCCCTACCGTGAGAACCTAGGCACACAGCTCGGACATGTACCAGGCACACAACAGACAACATGCATAGATCCCCTTGTTCCAACGCTGACGCCACCACGCCGTGCATATGTATTCTCCGGTCCTTGGACTGGAGGCTCAAAAAGCATAATTAAAAAAGTGAAGCCCGACTTTTAATATGATAGGCGTGACTAAAAAAATTGACTCCTGACATCACACCATGGGTAACCCTTGTCCTCTGGACCCTCGAAGCCCGTTCTTGGCGTACAGCAGCGTCGTCGCGCTAGTTTTCGCACGCCTCGACAGCCAAGCACACACCACGGGCCCCTGCCAAGTATCGGCATGTTGGTGAGCGGACGCCGAGCGCAGCAACACCCACGCCGTGCACCTTTCCAGCAGACCCTGCGAAAAACTGCAACCATTGGGAGTTCCACATTCATTACTACTGTTTTGAAGTAGGTGGGGTTTTCTGATGTTTGTGAGTTGCATGACATGTAAGCACAGCAAGCCAAAACGGTCGCATGACATGATAGCAAGCCACGACGCCTCGCCACCACGTGCACGAGTACATGCCGCGACTCACCACCACCTCTCGGCAACTCGAAATAGAGCGGGTAGCTCTATATCGTATGCATCAGCGGTACGCAGTGTTTGTTTCATTGACCTCAGGACTTCAGGCGGTCATGGTCAACACGAAGAACAGGCGCAGCAGCAGCAGCCCTTCTGAAGATGGAAAAGGTGTACAGCGATCTGTTTCTACACCTATTAAGGCGGCCTTCGCGAGTTAAATTCTCGCACACTCCCCGATCTTGTACCTATTGTTCCCCGACCAGACTCAGCATGTTTAACACCAACAACTGCGAACTCAACAACGGAGGGGGCTATGGCTTTGACCCGAGCAAGTTTGCGTGCGGAACGTATGGGAAAAAATACTGTGTACAGCAAGTGCGCAATTGTGTGTTTGACCTATTCGCGTAGCTCTACTCATATCAGGACAGGCATAGGATGTACTGATGATGTGGTTTAATGTGAACACAACACACACATGCTGTGAACAGCAGAGGTGCGCAGCTGTGTGTTTATCCTCAACGTGTAGCTGTACTCGCACATACATTATGACATGTTAAAATTTGTAGCTGGCACAAGGGTTCTGGTCGACCCGAGCAAGTTTGCGTGCGGAACGTATGTGCTGTACCGAAGACATGCTGTTGTGAGAATAAGTGTAAGGTACTCGAGAAGATCAAGCGAAAGATTATTTCGCGTATGAAAAACATGCTGTCAACAGCAGGTACGCAGCTGTGTGTTCAACCTATTCGCGTAGCTGTACTCGTATCAGGACAGACATATCTCGATAAGTTTCGAAGCATTTTTTCTCTGTCGGTTTTCCGTGGTCCATTTCAACTCGGGAACGTTTCGGCAAATCAGTACCTCTTTTGACAACAACGTCTTTTGTTCTTGTTGTTTAATCCACATGCAATTTTCCCGGTTTATGCTTGACTGTAAGCGACTACTTTCTCTATATATACCATGATTTAGGTCCAGAATCTTCCTGTACGATCTGCATCATCTGCGCATATTTGGGGTAACTTCTTGTCCCATTCGTTTTGCTCGTCGGCCTATGCGTGTTATGTTCCAGCGTGTTTTTCTAAGTTGTTTTTCGAGTAGCACTTTTTTATCCCAACTAAATATTTGTATGAGTGAGGTATCGAACACCTCAAGTTTCTCCTTTCGTATAATATTTGCGCACCTGTTTCTTGCTCTATTTTTTTCTGCGAGACAGCAGTACATGGCGCTTGACTGATGGGTACGTGTCTATTTTTATATACGTGGTATTTTTTATGGAATCTAGATGTTCATACGAAGTAGATATCTGCTTGGTTGTGATCCGCATGTCTCACAATATTCCACATATTCCCATGAGTGAGCACCGGTATACTCCTTTAATCCCCTTTTTCTCATTCCCGTATTGCATTTTTAACCTCGGCTCTATCCTCCCTTTTCTTATTGATGTCCTCTTCCGTACCGTACCATGTACAATCCGTGTTTCTCTTGGTCAACCTAGGCATTTTCGGATGATGACGAGGTTGTTACTCTTCCTCCCGACGCTATTCTCCTCGGCCTTGGACTGCAAGAATAGACTTATTTACGTCACACGCCCTCCCTCACTTTTGCTACTCTAGCCTGCTTTCCGTTTCGGGTATTGCTGCTTTGTTGAGTCCATTCCCTTTCGTTTTTTTTTGTCATTGGGAACGAGGAATTGGTTATAGCCGCCGCGTTATTGCTTTTGTTTCGAATCGCTTTGGTGGGTTCTATTTGAGACTCTCCGCTCCCTGCAGCCGTGGCATTTAATCTTGAGTGCGTATAGCAGGTTGGTGAGGAGTTGGTAATTTCTTTTAACGCATGTTTTTTTGTTTTCATCTTCTGGAACAATTCGAATTTAATATTCGAAGATCATTTCCTGCATATCCATTTCCTCCATTTCTCAACACTTTTTTTTCAGTAAGAGCGGAGGCTAGCGACGCAAATGTTACTAATTCGATTGCGATACTCTCACAATGTGACACACATATGTGCGCAGTGTTGCCGTGGCTGGTTGTGCTTGTCGTAGCCTGCCGTCCATACTCCACTGCGCACCAGTTCTTTTTCATAGTATATACGTACTTATTCAGGCTGACGCACATCCCTGTACTCATTTGTGTGTTGTTGCACGGGGCACGGACCACACCGCAGCAACCAAGGTAACCGGGCATACAGTGTGTATACCTCCAGCTTCCTTCTGCACCACAACCCTGCTGTCCAGCAGCGGAAGCAGTGGGCACACCTTGCTCGTATGGATGATCGTACTCCGGCTATCAAAGTTAATTTATCGGGTATTCGATCGATCACTCGACCACGCTACGGCCACACCATCATCACCTCTCTCTCTTCCCGCTGATTCGTCAGCACATGGTTGTGTGTGATCCAACATTGTCACTGCTCTATTAATAGCTGTGCTAGGCACAGCACTGCGCCAACAGCAGCAGCAGGCAAGACGCTGTGCGCATGTGGGAAGATCCGCGCCGTACGCTCAACACCACCGTAGTGTTCGTTGTTGTTGTCATCGGTATTAGCCTATGCACATACCTTCCGCAATGTGCGACCGGCCGACTCGAATACAACAAACGTTCGTACAACAAATCGTCCGAACAAGCATCGTGTACAGCAGCGTTCGTACAAAACCTACTGACAGCAGTAGTTACTGACTGCTGTGTGTCCTACACTGCTGACCGATATATCCCAGAGCCAGCTGAGTTGAGTGCACGTACGTTCCATTGTCGCAGTACGCGTATCTTCTGCTGTCGTCGTATCATGGACCTATATTATTTTATAGCAAGCAGTATCCTGCTGGTTTTTATAAAGCAGTCGTACCTGCTGTTGGAGATCTTGCTATATTCTTTAGATTGAGTTAAAAACCCGGCAGTTAGGGTTGCTAATTTGGTGTTGTTTTTTTGGGGAAAAAAGTGTTTTTTGGCCGTTCTGGGTTTGACATATTTCATCATCGATGAACCAATCAAATTATAGCGGAATGTCACACAACAATAGGATAGGCTGAATAGTTCGATGGGAGTCGCACTGCTACAACTGTAGTAACTGCTGCTGCTGCTGCTGTTTGCTGCTGGTGCTGCCTGAGACAGCAGCAGGAAGTGTGCTGTACACGCGGCCCCAACATGTCGATCCCGGAGTCTGCGGACGAGATGCCATCAGCACCGAGCCCTGAACAACTGTCCTCCTCAGCGAGCAACGGAAAAACCCTGCCTCCTCCAGATGAACAGCGTGTTTATTGCCCCCGCCTAGGCTGTGTGCCGCATGTTCTCCTTATTGCGATCGTTTCTGGGCGTGATCAGACTCGGAGGGTGGTACAGGTAGCAAGAAGAGCAAATCTCCTTACTCCATTCATTGCATAGTAGCGTTCACTACATATAATTGGAGCCACTGCAGTAGGCCGCAACCGCCCCCCCAGCAGTAAGTAAGCCGGAGCCGCAGCAGCAGCAGTGACAGGCAGCGCAGGAGGTGGAGCACCCTTCCCTCTTCACAAATTGTTTCCAAGCCACCTGTTGTCTATTTTTTCTCGACGAGTGACACAAGCTTCACGTATACGAAACAATATACCTGGTGCCTGGTGCCTGGTACCTGATATATATTATCCCCTGTTTTCTCGAAAAGGTCAGCTATATACTAAGCATATAGTAATATGAGAACAACAACACCTATTACTGCATGAATACACTTACTTATCATTTTATTCATTAGATAATGAGCTAAATGTCGCAAAGCCCGTGGCCGATGCGAAGATTTTTCCTTGCGTTAGTTGCCCGTATTACCCTTTTGTTACAAACCTTGCCCTCCGCTCTAACATAGTAAAAAAAAACGGGGTTTGTTTTACTAGATAATACATAACCAAATGACTCTGATAGCGAGATTTTTTCACCTATCGTAACTCACGGTGGCGACATTTGTCTACATGACCTTAAAATCCCCCCAACAGAGCCAGTTCTTTGGCAACTTAATCTTTGCTTGTTCTTCAATGTAGAATTTAACCTCAGCACCATGTCGGCGTGATAGATCTGGAGACGTACACGAACTTTCAGTTCAATATTCATGCGCCATTTCCGGCGCTATGCTCTTGAATGTTGCGGAATTTTATACACCGAAATCAAGCCATTCCACGGTGAGTGGAGGCGTCTGCATTTGGCTTGGATGTTTTTTTTTGCTGGTCGATGTCCTTGTTTTTTGTGGTCGATAAACACAAATTAGCAACCCTAACAGTCCAATATTGAAAATCGTATAAAACACGATAGCACAAGTGAGTGTCACCGCTCTTTTTGCAATATTTGTTTCTCAGGTTCGACTCGCATTATTTAACATTTTTTTTCTCCTTCACTTGTGATTTTTACCCAGGTCCGCAGACACCCGCCTTGCTTTTCTGATATAATGCAAGTGGTGTGTTTTTACCCTAGGAAAAGAGTTTGGGCGCGCTGACGTATGGCATATCTCAACATTCTGAACTTTGCTCGTGATAAATTACTGCTGTGGCTACTTCGTACACTCACAGCACTTCGGGTTTTTGTGCGCCAGATACTTCGAGTCCTCGCAATATTTTGAGGTTCTGTACTTTTAGATACAACTTCGTATACTTTCGGGCTCGCACTACAATTCGGGGTCGCTCCTGCTGCTGTTTTGGATACTCTCTGTTGTTCTTCAAGCATCTCGGGGTTCTGTACCGCGGCTATGATACTGCGATTACCACTTTTATAGCAGTATTTCGTCCGTTGGTGGTGTTCGTACTGCTTATTTCGCGAGTACTCGCACTAAAGTACCGAAATCTACCCTCAATATGCACAGCATATACCTCGATACATTACTTCGACCACCTGTCTGTGCACCGTGTAGACAGTTCTCAGGCCCATAGTTCGGTGCAAAACGCTCCCAGATAGTCACAGGAGTGGGAGTTGGAGCAAATTACTTTCGCTGGAGAAAACTCGAGTACTAAGAGCACTGACTAGTGGCAGTATTTAGATATATCTACCGCGGAAATAATTGTACTGTAAATACTTTCAGCGATTCGAGATGTGCGTGTGTTCTTCAACATATCCCGTTCTTTCTAGCCATCGGCATCCAGCACAACCAGTATCCGTGTCAGATCTTCAATCTCAGGAGAGATACCAGTTGTGTGGTCACAAAGCTGCGCTATAGATAATACCCATAGGAGGTGCTGTATTTTGTACTGTGGATACTGCCTGTACTCCAAGTGTTTCGCGTGTTTCGATACTGCGGGTGCATACTTGCCTGTTTTCCCGGGGTTCGGTACGGCTCATGCTCTTATTACTCTAAGTATTTGGGCCTTCTCAGTAGTAGCAATACTTTGGCTGCCAGTACTCCATTACTCCCATTACTTGGACTACGATTTATTCTTGAGCGTTTATCGATGAAATCTTCATGTTTCCTTGAGCACCAAAAAAGATCTTTTGGGGAGAAACATGTAAATTGTACGTGCTTTATCTCACTCAGCAGGTCACTTTGTACTATAGCGTAACCTCGACCTCCCTCAACTATTGTGTTCTTGCTTTTACGCCGTGTACATTGAATAGATCGCCGCGAGTAATCTGTTTACGATCAATTTTCACTCATTACCGGGATATTTTTTATATTTCGGTAGCAGCACTGATCATTCTCAGCGAACAGTGTAGTATGTCCTCAAAAATGTATGTATGTGTGTGTGTTCTTCACGTTAATAATGTGTAGATGCAGCTACTGCTACTTATAAACAGGTGTACCGGATTTCATGCGAGTAATACTTCGCTCCTGCACCACTCCCCTATTGATAGGCACCTCTCGAAGGGGACCCTTGTGTGCATATATATATATCCGTTCACTTTCTGCTTTCGGACTGCGTCGACCATGAACGTGCGTAAAATGTAAAATGGTACGCACCTCGCTTGACGGGAAAAAAAAAGCACATGTATGTGATGTGGCCGAACCCCGACACGCAAACATCCCCCTTCCAGCATTCTCTTCACAGACAAGGCAGCTCTGTATCCTGCCCCTTCCATTCGGCGTCACCTATGTCTCCATCCATACCGCGTGTTATGTAGACATCTTCAATCTCACGCGGACGGGTTGGCCGGCCCCCTTTACAGCAGGGTGACCCATTCGTCCGCCCGACACCCCGCCCGCGTCGAGAGGCTGGACCCCAAACAAAGTGTATGTACATCACGAATGTGCTGTAAACAACAGTGTTGTATAGGACATCTACCGACAAAACGCTCGCTGAGCAGCGAAAACGTCAAGCTGAGCTTTTCTGTCAAGGAAAACAATACAGTTGGAAGCATTATTTTGAGGAGCCGTGACACCTGCCCTGATTAATAATGGAGAACGCACCGACAGTTCTACTGGACATGGTCGAAAAAACCCACAGAGCTTTTACTGGCTTCTTTTATTTTTTTATCTGATGGGTATGTTCTACTTTCATATCTGGCAGCAAACAACCGTCGGACCAACGCTTAGTTGGCACGGTCACCACATGCGACTTACACGCTAGAAGTGATAATAGTCCGAGTGGTCCGCGATGTCTTGTTCGTTCTGTGGGGCAATTGTTTTTTGACTAGTAGAAAACGGAAAATAGGAGTGTGTGTACGTGTACGCTCTGACAGCGTCGGTACACACCAACGCCGGGTAGGCTTCGTTGACCTATTATCTGGGACACACACCGTCCCTCTGCGCCGAGCATACCGTTAGCAATGTAGTGTGGTGTAGGGGCAGGACATTGTCGGGAAGTACATCGAGTCTGAGAGAACTGGGAAAAGGGCAAACTGAAGTGATTGGTGCAGTAGGCAGTCTTTGCAGGAGCTCGAAAATTCAAGGATGGAGGTACTCTACTTGGTCAAGCCAACAGCACGTGTTATAATAGAGATAATATTTTTTATCATATTGTTATTGCCGTCGAAGAAATGCACTCGAGCGCTATTCTCAGTTTGCTGGATTTTTTTTTTGTTCCGAAACCCAAAAGCGCACGTCAGCTGTAACGTTAACCCATCGATCGATACTCATCTTTGCGAGGTTCGTGAACCGTCCGCGCGTTTTCCAGCGTATCCCCCTCCACTACCTACAAGACTGTGAATCTCATTTGAAGAAGAAGCCGTGGTAGTTAAGAAGAGTGACAAGAAAGACTAGAGCGATGAGAGAGATAAGTAGGCACCGTTATTCCCAGAAGGAAGTTAACCAACAACGGGTTTTTTCTCGACGAGGTTTGTGGACAGGTACATTCTACCTACAAGTATTAGTAGAGTTGGGTTTCATTAGATAAGGGTGGAAAAACACACCCGTTATGGCAGGTGCGACCACCACAAAAAAGTATTAAATAAGAACCCCTACCCCCCCTCTTCCACTACACGGCTGTACTACTTTTACTACTACTATACCAATACTCTTACTACTACTGCGTCTTCTTCTACTTTTGTGATAGTATCATAATCCAAGGAGTAACTTTCGCGTTGCCAGTCTCCGGTCTTACTGAAAAAAAAGTGTTGGGAAATGGAGGAAATGAATATACTGAAAATGATCTTCGAATATAATTTTTTAACTGTTTCAAGAAGTGAAAACGAGGAACCATGCGTAAACAGAAATGACCAACTCCTACCAAAATGCTATACGCACACAACAACAAATGCCACGCCTGCAGGGAGCGAAGAGTCCCGAGTAAAACCCATCACAGCGATTAGAAACGAAAGTAATAATGCTGCGGCTATAACCAACTCCTCGTTCCCAATGACGAGAAGCAAAAGAAATACGGAAGGAAATAGACTCAACAAAGCAGTGACACCCGAAATATAAAGCAGGCTGAAGTAGCAAAAGTGACGAAGGGCGTATGACCGTAAAATCTAAGCTTGCACTCCAATGCCGAGGAGAAAAACGTCGAACGAGAGAGGAGCGACCTCCTCATCATCAGAAAAAGCCCAGGTTGACCTGGAAAAACACAAATCTACATCGTACGGTACCGAAGAGGACAGCAATACGTATAGGGAGGACAGAGCCGAGGTTGAAAATGCAAAAAAGACGAGAGAAAACGGGCATGAAAGGAGTACCGGTGCTCACTCAAGGGAATTTTTCGAATGTCGTGGAACATATGGATGACAACCAAGCAGATGTACTTGAACATATAAATCCCTATAATCATATATGAAAAAATACGGAGCAAGAAACAGGTGCACAAGTGTTATGCAGAGGTAGAAACTTGAGGTGTTCGATACCTCACTCGGACAAAAGTTTAGTGGGAATAAATAAGTGCTCCTCGAACAACAAGTTCAAAAACACATACGACTGGAACATAACACGTAAGGGCCGACGAGCAAAACGAAAAAGAAGTCTCACACCGCAAATATTCGCAGATGATGTAGATCGTACAGGTATATACTGGACATGTATCAAAGTATATTTCAAGAAAGCAGTCGCTTACAGTCAAGCATAAAAATATATTTCAAGAATTGCATGGCGATTGAACAACAAAAAGAAAAGACGTTGCCAGACGAAGTACTGATTTGCCGAAACGTTCCCGAGTTGAAATGGACCACGCAAAACCGACAGAAAAAAAACCCTTGAAACGTATCGAGATATGCCGGTTCTGATACGAGTACAGCGACGCGAATAGGTTAAACACACAGCTGCGCACCTGCTGCTGACAGCATACTTTGCCCTACGTACAACAAAAATTCAATAGATCTTCTCCAGTACCTTACTCTCATTCTCACACCCGCACATACGTTCCGCACGCAAACTTGCTCGGGTCGGACAAAAAGCTTGTGCCAGATACAAAAAAAAACATCTGGTGTTATATTTACGCATGTGTGTGTTGTCTCTATTGTTGCTACTCAATAAACCACATCAGTACACGCTTTGCGTGTCCTGGTACGAGTACAGCTACGCGAATAGGTTCAGCACACAGCTGCGCACCTGCTGTTGACAGCATGTTTTGCCGTACGCGCAATAATCATTCGATTGATCTTCTCCAGTATCTTAAACCTATTATCATAACAGAATGTCTTCGGTACAGTACATACGTTCCGCACGCAAACTTGCTCGGGTCGAACAGAAACCCTGTGCCAGGAACAAAAAAAAAATCTATGATGTCGTCTGTACGCATGTGTGTTTTGTCTCCATTCTTGCTACTCAATACACCGCATCAGTACACCCTATGCCTGTCCTAATATGAGTAGAGCTACGCGAATAGGTCAAACACACAGCTGCGCACCTGCTGTCCACAGCATGTTTTGCCATACGTTCCGCACGCAAACTTGCTCGGGTCAAAGGCATAGCACCCTCCGTAGTCGAGTTTGAAGTCGTTGGCGTTGAACGTGCTGAGTCTGGTCGGGGAACGCGAGGTACAAGACCGGGAGTGTGCGAGGATCCAACTCGCGAAGACTGCTAGGTGATAAAAAGGATTGTTGTACATCTCTCCCATCATCAGAAGGGTTGCTGCTGCTGCGCCTGTTCCTCGTGTTGACCATGACCGCCTGAAGTCCTAGGGTCAATGACATAAACACTGCGTACCGCAGATGCATACCGATACACAGCTACCCGCGCTATTTCGAATTGTCGAGGGGTGGTGGTGAGGGGTGGCATCTACTTATGCACGTGGTGGCGAGGCGACGTGTCTTGCATTCAGCAACTCGGCAACTTTTAAATAGCGGCGCATCCGGCAAAAACAATTTTCAAAAAAAAATATTTCCGAGTTTTTTCGCGGCGTTTCTGCCCGGGGCTGCGTATCAAACCCATGAAAAAAAACAAAACGCGTAAGAAACGTAGACTCGGCGCCGCGTGCGCAACGCAAGTAAGAGCAAATCAGGCGCCAGCCTGATTCGGGGATTATTTGTAAATATCTCTGTGCTCTCAATCCCCGAGAATTGTGTGTCTCCGTCGCCGATTTGCAGTGCTTTTGTGTGCACTTGAAGTGGGCCTTATGCCTTTTTTTTCCAGTGCACAATTTTTCCAACTCTCATTCCAAGACGTTTATCCCCAAACACGTGGAGGATGTAATGTTATATACATCAGATCTAAAGGTTATACGCAGTCTATACGATCAAATTCACTCTCCTGTCGTTGGTGAGTGTAAAAAAGAGAACTTGGGAGAGCCCTGGATTCTTGCGCAATGGAGTAAAAGGGGAATTGAATCGTGTCGCCACCCTTAAAGTTAGAGCAATTTGTCACCGGCGTGTAAATTCTTGGAACAAATTCGGGGATATTGTGCTGTAACATGTGACATAAATAAATGCAGTCCCAACCCCCTTGATATTATACTTGATATTAATACCTGGTACACAATAATACATATACAAAGTAAGAGGGTACATATCACAGTAATCAAAACAAAACAATATGGCGTGTAACATATGGCGATACATGCGTTATGGGTCAGTCGTAGGTTCTGATTGCTGTGCCCCCCCGAAAAAGCATGTAAAACTACAAGACGGCTTTGTCAATCGCAACTAACCCCGCTGTTGTTGTCGTTGTCACATTAACTCATCGCCAAAATCGAGTCCGTGGCTACAGGACCAC
>JBBMHQ010064742.1:0-14106 GCA_037834295.1 Postelsia palmaeformis
TGGTTCGTACGAGGGTTGGAATGTGGATGAGCTATGATGTGCCCGGGCCGCTACTTCTGTGCTATATTCTTCCTGAAGAATGATTCCCACTTCAAAAACAAGACAAAGCGATTGGGTTTCTCGCACGCAGTTTGAACCCCGATTCTGCTATGAAAATTCAAATAGCCTGTGGAACGAAACCCAATCATGATTGGGTCTTACGCAAATACCCAACTACGAGAAACGTGGGTTTCTCTGCGATGCCCCGCTCAATTTTTGCGAGTTTCGATCTAAAAATTAAACCTTATATTGGAACCGCATGTGCAAACAAACGGAAAACACACCTTTTTGTTTTTGTTTTTTCCAGACATGTTATGACCGTTTTTGTATTTTTTCGGGTCGTTGCATCGGTCATATCCCTGGAACAAATCTGGAAAAATAAAAAGGCGAGTTTTCAGTTTGTCTGTTGGTGCATGATCAACACGGTGTCGAGAAATTACATCCCAATATGCAATTTTGAGCGGGGCATGGCCGATCAAACAAAAAATCAGCACCTTGGCTGGCCCAGCTCATACGTGGTATAATTCAGCTCAACTGGCCGGGTGGGAGCGGTGTTATCTGTAGGGTCTACAAGTCAGCAGTACGAGTACGTAGTACTCGTTTCTTGTGTTTGATCTATTCCTGTACAAATCTTGCACAACATGTACCTGGCACCATTCTGTCCCTGAACATATATTTTCCATACTACAGTAGTATTATATCAAAAAAAAAAATGCATGTAGAGAAAAAGTGGTATATCATACGTAGCGGCAGGTCAGGATCTACAGCAGCAGTAGATGATCTACCCAAAGTACACAGCAGCAGATTGTGTCATACCAGACACGTCAAATGTCACGCACGTTAACAAAGGATTGCTTTACAGCGGTGATAGAATCAATGGCATGACCGTTGGAATGCGCGCCTACCGCAACAGTACGTACACGGAACGGATACTCGAATCTGTGCCCGTTGGTGAACCGCCGAGGCTTCAATATGTCGTGCTGGAGCTGCGTGCTGTACTTCGAGTGCATCGTACGTAATAACAGACTTGTCGTTTATTGATATTGCGTCCCCTCCGCGACAGGCTTTTGACATCTCTTCGCGTTGTCGGTCAACGTACGCCTGCCTCACTCGTGCTGTTGGGGTTGGTCCTCTATCTGTCGGGCGTTGATGCAAGGATGCGCGCACTTGGATTCGGATACGCAGCAGCAGTGGCAGGGTCTTCCTCAGCTCTTCTTTAACGCTGCCACTGCTTGCGTACTCGAATTCGAGGGAGAGCTGAGACGAGCTTGGGCTGCTGTCTTTCCGCGATTCACCCATCGTGCTCTGAGTGCAAATGGCAACAGGGTGGGGTACGCAGTTGAAACAGTACGAGAAGTCCCATCTTAGACACATTCTCGAGTCCCATCTTGGACACATTCTCGCCATGCTGCAGGGGCCACAACAGCAGCATTCAGTGCGTAGACAACTCCTACTGGTATAACTGGAATTGGAAGAACGTTGGTTCAGCCCTTGGCAGCAGCTGGAATCACCCGATATCTGTAAAATTATGCAGATATGTACGTATATTGAAATAATCACATGCTTACCGTACTTTTTCGAAAGGGTGCCGATACGGCGTGACCAACCCCCTCCCACCCGTCTGCCACTGCATCTTGGCTCTTACCTAACTACCCTGCGTGCCGACCAAAGCGGACACGATAAAGTTATTTCGATGGCCTCGTACATACCCGCTCTCTGCCACCACCGCCACTGCTGATGCTGCTGCTGTTGTTCGGTACGATATCATGATACCTGGTATCGTCCAAGGCTTGCAAGTCAGCAGCGTAACAGCTGCGGTTACAAGTACGCCAATCGCGTCAATCCTCAGTGCCACAACACGATTCGAAATCAAGTGTGAACTGCTGTAGAATCTACGAGATGAAATACAAAACAACAGCAAGTAAAAAGTAGAGGGCCTTCTTACGTCAAGTAGAGGGCCTTCGTCCGCGCTAAACGGTATAGTCCCACCGGTTCGCGAGAAGTCGCTGTTTTTCGCTGGTGTTTCCTGGAAAGTGACAACCTTGTTGCAGTTGTTTATCATATCCTCTCGCTGGAAAAATGGCGAGCTGTTGTTCTGTTTTTAGCGTATCCCCGCCGCCAATCCTATGTCGCACGAGTCACCTGCCGACCAAACGTTCTTGCGATTCCACAACCCATGATCCACACCGCGCAGCGAAAGCGGGGTCTCCACCTTCGAAAAGCCGGAGGAGCTTAAGACGGTGCAAGAGAGACATCGGGTGCGCTATGCTGGGAGGCGGACTGTAGTTTTCGTGAAGACTACGAGATTGCTACATTACGTCAGCTGTGTGGGTTCGCCTATTTGCTTACTGTGGTCAACCCTCGTTGGACCGGTACCCAGATCCGCGAGCTGCGTGATGCGTACATGTTGTAGCTGTCCTAAAGTCGAAAGTCGTGACTGTCCCATACGGCGTGTGCATGTAGCAGGGCGTGGCGGAGAGTGCCCAGCGTGATTACGCATATAGCAGGTTATCCCTTCTGATCACATACCTGGTACAATATATCATTATGGTTGGAAATATAATAACCGCTTCGTCTCCAGATTAACGTCTAAGCGCTCTTTATTTACAACCAGGAGCAGCATTTTTTCGTGAATTCCGACTCAAGTCTCATCATCTCCAGAACGAACCCCTCGCCACGCGCTGCTGGTCAGACTAAAAAAAAACACCTTCCCCATGTTTTCACCTTGAAAAGTTTACGATAGCCGAGAATCGAACTCACGGATATCACGTAGTATGTGGTCAAAAAGGATACTAACCTACTAGACCACCATGTCACATGCTAACGTACCAGACCACCATGGCATACGCTGACTGGGCGGTCTAGTAGGTTATCCCTCCTGGACAAATAAGTTTACGCATGTCGACGAATTGGGCGTACTGAATGAACTCAATCGGCATGAAGTATGGAAAGCAGGAGCCTGGCGGGGTGGGCCGAGGGTGAAGGCAGGTACGCCTACCTCGTGTGGCCCCTTGGCCAAAGTTCGGCATTGAACTGAAGAGTTACCTTGAAAATGACAAGAAATGGTTGCGGTATTTAGTTCGGTATGCGACCTTGGGTCAAAGCTTGGCGTTGGAATAAACGTCTTCCATCACAGCTCGATATTGGACTTGAAGAGAAGTATTCGACAATGAAGAAAAAGGGGTTGGGGTGTTCGTTCGTATGACATGCTTGGAATCGTTGACTACCACGCATCTCTCTCTGTCTCTCTTTGTCTCGAGCTGGGGGGTCTTTTCCGGCGAATGAAATAGGGCTCCCGCCTTGTCCTTATTATGTGCGACGGCGTCCGTGGCGGTGACAGGATGTCGTTTTGGCGGGAGGGAACGAGTCCGCGCTGTCTCTGACAAACTTCGACGACATCGATGAGGAGGACCGGGCCGGCCGCAAGACCCGCCTTTTCAAAAGAAACGAGACCCGGGGGTACATCGACACGGCATCTCTGGATGCCGCCAGCGTGGACAAGGTATATAGTAGCTCGTGTTGAGAGATTGTGCCGCGCTCTTGCGGTAAAGGGGGTCGTCTGCGCCTCCGCGGTGAAGGGCTGTAGATGGGGAGGCAGGGACATCACAAGGAAGGGAAATAGTGCGTATGGGGGATTCCACAACAAAATCGTACGCTCCCCGGATAACTATGAACATCAGGGTCTGTGTGGGATATGTGCGTCGTTTCCACGCTATACCCCAACGACCCCTCGCCGTTCGCGAGTCCCTCCTCGAATGAAGGCGCGAAATCTCGCTCACCTTCTGCTCCGAGGTGATGATAAAGAGATCTGCCCAGCAGACCCCGAGATATGTTGGTGTCATCTTATCGCGCTGGAGTTGACAACGCATGTGATAATCAGCACAAGCTATGAGTCACCTATTCATAGTGCCAACCGCGGAGCATGTGCCAAGAAGTCGTTTGTTTGTTGGCGAGTTGGTTGCGGAGCGAAAGGGTAGCAGACATGGCTTCGCTCCTGTAGTGCATCAGCTTGAGTTGTCATGCTACCACCAAATATATCTTGTTATCCTGTGTATTCGCTTATTCCGGTCGTTTTCGGCCCGTAGAGTCTCCCCCCCACCCTCTCAACGCGCGCCCCCCTTCCCCGGTTAGTTTTCCGCCTCTCTTTGCAGCATCGTTTAGGCAAACCTGTAGTACGGGCAGGCCGGCTTCGAGGAGTCGTTGCTATGCATACGGCGTTTGTCGGCTGCTCGTTCCCCGTTCGCGCTTATTTATTCCCGAGCCAAACTCATGCATTGTTGATATCGTGTCCGCAGCCAATCGGCGCGGAAAACCGAGGGTTCAGGCTGCTGACCAACATGGGCTGGAAAGTGGGGCAGGGCTTGGGCGCAAAGGGGGACGGCATCACCGTGCCGGTGGTGCTGAGGTCTCAAGTGGCGTCGTTGGGCTTGGGGAAATCGGCGGAGGACGACAAGTAAGTGTGCGTTCCCACACGAGATGGACGCTGTCTAGGTGACGGTAGTGGCTTGATGCCCTTGTGGTGGTGACGGGGGCAAGGTCTTATGCAAAAAGTTGTCCTGGTTGTGGGTGTTGGAATTGCTGCCGGAAGTGCATCTTTCCACACGTCGGACATATCAGATACCCATTCATGATATAACGGTATTTCGGGGCAGATGCATCCCTAATTTACTGTTTCTGCGCGGATTTAGATCATATCTGCCGAGTGTGGCGTGGGATCTCACGCAGATGTTTGTCCGCGCGGAATGCGTACAGCGCAGTTCTTGCACAGCAAATCATAACGACAATTGGAGGATCTAGATGGTGAAGATCGTAACATATCTCCGATGCGTGCGTATATCCCTGAGGTAAAAGCAGTTTTTGGCGCGGACTGAAAGGTCCCCGGAGATTTGCCCTGCTTTTCTGCAACTCACTCGGTTGAACCGTGTCGGTTTTGAGCTTGTTTCGGCGCGGTGGGGTTGCCGCCTTACGTTACGCGGTATAGGTGTCGCCGTTGCGACCCCCCAGGGTGAATTTTCCCGTATTAGCGCTTTGAACGTTTTCCTCCCCGTGCCCTTCTCGTGCCGTAGATTCACGGATGAGGCGGCGAGAGAGCGCAAGAAACTGGACTCCGAGGTGGTGGAGACGGTGGAGATGAAAACCAAGAGGCTCGAGAAGGCGGTGCGCGAGGAGACTATCAAGGAGCAAGTGCAGGTACGTTTTCTCGCCGCCATTTGCGGCAAACACGGCTCGGGACGCAAGGTCGCATTGCCCTTGACGAGCTCAAGAGTCGCGTTGGTACGCCGCCGCCAGGCGCGTTTCTCTGGGGAAACGGCCGTGATCGGAACGACGCTCTGATAGGCCTGGAAATGGTGCCGACTCCATCACTCGATGATGCGGAATGATTCCCTGGCACCTGCCTGATTGGAGAGGATGGGTTTTAGAGCTCTAGCTGACATTGATTGGCAGTGTATCGTGTGCCTCTACGCTGGTCTAACCGTGAGGGTCCACCCTTCACCGTGCAGCTGTAGGCACCGAGACCCACCTATCCCTCCCTGCGCACGCCGCGCTCGCTCTTCTTTTTTTTTCTTAAACAGCTCTAAATTGATTGTTTGTACTTGTGGTCGGACCCGCAGGAGATGAACAAGGAATTCTTCTGTGACATCTGCAACAAGCAGTACAAGAACGTTGGCGAGATGAGCAATCATCTGAGCTCCTACGACCACCACCATGTCAAGGTGGGCGAACCGAATTGACTCTCTCGTTCTGCTGTACCTTGCACGTGTTTTTTTCTGTCTGCGGCAACAGTGGACCCTGGCGGAAGCGCGGAGGTATCCCCGATCGGAAAATACCAAGGTCTCGCTTTACCCTGCCTGCCACTCTGAACGCCTGCAATCGTCGTATAAAACCGCTTGTCTTCACAACCCCGTCGCTTTATGTGCGGCCGGTTACCCCTGCTGCCATTGCGACCATGATCTATGAGTTTGAAATCTCCCCAAGCTCGACCTTCTGAAGAGAATGTTTTCGGACGAGCAGGCTTTCGTGATGAATACTCTAGATACGATACCGTTCCGAGGAGATGAAGCCGCGACCCTCATGCGCCAATTCTGATTGGTGATACAACTGCCTGTCGTTTTGTATTTATTGCGTTTTTTAGCGATTGAAAGAGGCGGCGGAGGCGGAGAAAGCGAGACGAGGGAAGACTTTCAACCGCGACAAGGAACAGAAGAAGGAATGGGAAGAGATGCAGAGACGGTTAGAAGCTACGAAGGCGGCAACAGGGGGCGGCGCGTCGGCTGGAGCACCACCGCCACCGTGAGCACCCCCCCCACCGGCGCGCGCGCACGCCCCCTCACCCCGTTTTTTCCCCTCTCTTTCTGCAATGTGTTGCGTGCATGTTTTGGCCTGTCTTGGCATTGATGCTTGCACTCTATGCATGCCCTTACCCTTGGCGTTTGTGTTGGCTATTCACTGTGTTGCTGTCACACCGAGACGCAGTGGGCCAGAATAAATGCCTTCTAATACCTTGAAGGGGTTGTGGCGTTGGCGCCCGATGTGAAGTGCCGGCAGCCTCGCTGCTGAACATCGAGTATCTATTAAACGGTGAAACGTTCGGAAAGGCTTTCCAGACTCTCGGGAGCTTATCTGCAGTAAGCAGCGTCACTTGAGTATTGTCCGATAAAATTCCCATGAGGGTTGTAACGTAGCATGTGACCCGCGACCTTGGCCTGCATAGCTCCCGGCAGGCCGAGATTGCGCAGACTTCCTCTGTAGATACGACGAGACGATTTCCGATTGATAAGATATTTACAATAACCCAACTTGAAACCCCTGCGTTTTCCGCGGTCCGTGCATTTATTTTCCAGGGCGCGAAATCCAGACGGCGCAGGACAAGGGGGGGAAGCTGCGGGCATCGCCCCCACGGAAAAACGCACTTCCGTCAAGTTTGGGCTAGGGATGAAGAAGCCGGGAGGGAAAACTGGGGGATTTCGAAGAAGATAGTTGGCTTAGTCAAGTCGGTGTCAAGGCATAAATAGGCCGCAACTGGATCGTGGGTTGCGAAGTTTGTTTTTGCGAAGCGAACTCTTGTTTCACGCAGCAATTAATGTTGACAAAATAATTCCACGACGTGTACATTTTGCGGAACCTAACAGAGATATTTCGAAGCAGCCGCCATGAAATGACGCCGTGTTGGGAGATGGCAGCGATTGTCTTCAGAGAGTGTGCAAGCGAACCAAGCTGCGGACGAAGCTTCTCCGAGGCGAATTTATTGGGGAACACAAAAGACAAAAGACAGGGGCCAGGATCGAGCTGAGATCCCACGCACTGGCAATTTCCACGGCCGACCGCGCGACGGTCATTGTGCGGGGCAACACAACCCACATCCGCGCTTGCCTTGTACTGGACCAGGTGCACTTGCAGTTGTCATCATGCAACGGGGGAAAGGATGGACTCCAAAAACGCCCAATGAGAAAAAGCGAGCAGTGGTGGTGGGCAGCTTCTCAATAGAAACCGCTTATTTCTCAAGTCCTGTGTACGGAATGGCTTTGTTTATTGATGTTGCGGCTGGGCCTACTGTACATGGTCCGTCTTAGTTACAGTACATGAGGGATAGGGAATCAGGGATGGCCCACGTGACTGCGGCACGTGCAATCCTTACAGCTGTCCGCCTACCGTACATCTATGAGCACACACGGTTCACGGGTCAGTGTACCGAGAGGTTACTCTTTGACCGTCACCGTCGCAACACGGAACGAAGGCAGGCTACCACGCCACCCGAGATTAATCCAGCGGTGAGTATGATGAGTCTCAGCATCCATCCAAAAGCTGGCAATATTCCGTGAGCAGATGAGCTGCTAGTTGCTAGCCTGCCGACACCTATTTCACGCACTCTGCCACTATAATGCTTACCGTAGCACCAGGTGTGTACCAGGCACAGCAGTGAAACGAATGGAAATAAAGCACAATATCCAATTCGAGGCTCGTAACCTGTTTCTGCTTTAGCCTCGAGTCAATGGGGGGAAATAATACTGTTTAGTTGCTCTTTAAAACAGCAACGCGTGCCGACGCAGTAGGACTACACGTCGCGTGCGGGACGAGTCTACTGACGTATCACGTACAAAGTTTCAACTACAGGGGGTCTATCTCAACAGCCTTGGCACAATATTTTACACGGCAGCTGCCATCGATGTAGGACTAACTTGTGTACGGTTATAGCCAACAATACGCCATTTGAGGCCCTGCATGCCAACCCATCGAGATAGAAACACACGTAGTAGTGGCTGACTGAAGCCCTTTCCGGACGAGAAAGGGACGTTTGCATTCTCCCGATGGCGCACCGCAGAGCAACCGCGACGTCCATTCTATGCTTTCATTATATGGGCCGTGACCTCTTGCTGTAGAAATGCTTTCTTGATAAAAATGCAGAATAACACACAAATTTGTATACCTCGTCGAACGCAGAACGGTGGTTTCTTAGCGTCGCCTGCTGACCTGCAGAAAAGCAACGTCCTTCTACGTAGAACTGCATGTATGGGATTGATCTACATAACGTTTACAGCTAGCTGTGACCCATCGTGCCAAATGCAACCATCTCCGCCGTACGCCCAAGCACAACTCGTGCGCTTCTTCCATGCATTTAATGTAAATACATACCGCTACCACTTATCAGTAGCTAACCGTCTTCCGAATGGCCTCCAGGACCTTGAGCCGGCTGGGCAAATATATTTTTTCGAAGACGAGAGGGAAGGGGGTGTCGTAGCCACATACCCGCTGCACCGGCGCCTCAAGGTGCAGGAAGCATCTCTCCTGTGGGTGCATCAACACAGAGCAGCAGGGCAACGGCGTGAAGCGCGAACTAAAGCGCTCTCACAAGTGGGTAAAGCGCGAATTAATTCCCCAAGACAGGAGAAATGGATGCGCTAATACGTTACTCTACATCCATGGTAATCGGTTACGTAAGCTATAAGATGGACACACCACGGCAACGACAGCAAAAATCAACACATTATACGTCAGACGTTAAGCGAGGCTGAACGTGGGTGGCCTTTGTCAGTCAATCGCCACCGCTAGGCGCAATTCCTCCATTTTATCCCCCCTCAGTTTTCCACCATCCGTTTCTTGTGTCACCGTACACCATGCGCTACTCGTGCAACAGATAAGACCCCCGATGTTCATCACCAACATGCATACGCGGCGATAAGTAGCCTGTCTAATGTATTACCGGCACATCACCCTATTATATAACCCCGTAAATTCCATCAGGCTGCGTTGTTCTCTACGCTCAACTCACGCAGGTAAAAAGTACGTGCTAACAAGGATAACTAGCGTGTGTCGGAGAATTCCAGGGACGGCCTTGGCGGCGAGAACGAAGTATGTCCGAATACCAAAGTCGGCGATGCCCACGGAAAACAGTTAAACTGCGATCTCGAGGGTGGTCTTGCGCTAGTGCACGCTGCCTATCAAACGCAAGGGCAGCATTGAAGGGAAAATTGAAATCACATCTGCTGGCGGTTCAGCGAAGGGGGGGGGGGGGGGGGAGAGGGGACCAAACGTTCGAAGACAGGAATGCGTCCTCTTCTCAACCTGAACCAGCACAACAGGGAGTGGAAAGGAACGACGCACGCATCTCACCTGAATATCAGCCGCTATCTCGGCGGCGAAACCTCCCGTTTTCGGCGCCTCGTGAGAAACCACTAGTCTACCCGTCTTCGCCACGGACCGGCTAACCGTGTCGAAATCCCAAGGGAGAATCGTCCTTGGCGAGCGAAATGACCAACACAAATAGTGCATACAAAGTTAAGACATCTCGGACAAATCAGCTATTCCTTTCAGGGGAGATATACCTGTGTGACCTACAGTAGTTCACCTTACCGGGTGGGAGCCGTAAAATCCGAATGATTCAGCACACGTGGCCTTCGTTTGATCTAAACAATACATATTCTGCACAACAGCTCATAACAACGGGGTAGGAGCTATATGATGGAAATTAGCTATCTGCAGATGATTTGCAGATGAGCTGCCCAATGCGTGCAAGGTCTGTCCAAGGTGGAGCAGCGCAGAAGAACGGGTAGCTCTTTGTGCCTTCAACATGCTACGATACCCTTCGCCATGCCTACTCCGTGTCCGAAACGGCAGGGTGGTCTAGGTGGTAAAACCTCGGGTCGAAAGTTACCCTGCGCACGTCATTGCCCATACAAGCGGCTGGCCTAACTGCCGGGAATTGACATCATTACACGGAAATGGTGCAGGCACCCGGCGATGCCGACTCGAGAGAAGAGGTGAGTAAATCTGGTGAAGGCAACGACAAACAAACCCGTTCGGGGCACATTTTCCGGTTGTGCTTTTCAAAAACAAGTCGTGATTACTGCTACAGCGTCTTTGATTTATCGAGGGCGACATACCTGAGGTCGATAAGCTCGCACTCGATACCCTCCTTGCTTGCCTCGGCACATGCTGCCGACATAACTTGTAATTGTGCCCCCCACCCGACCTACCTCCCGAGACAAGAAACAAGCGGAACACACGAAGTCAGGCCCAAGGCTCGCGGGGAATCAGCGGGATCACTCGCGGTGTCCCATCCGCTATTCGTGGCAAATACTCCAAAGTCAGGCATATCTCCGGGTATGGGCCAAACCTTTGACGCCGCCAATAACACCACGTCTTACCCACCATGTACCAGTGGCAGTATAAGTGGCAACGGCAAATATACATGAAGGATACATCCCTTGGATGTGTCCGATCGGGTTACACCCAGCGCGTGAGGTCAGGTGTTTCACAAATTCCGCCGTCGCACGCAGCACTTGGGGGAGTAAAGTGGTGGCAAGAGCTCTCCAACTCTCAGTCTCTCTCTCCCTCTCTCTCTATCTCGTTCGCCCTCTCTCTCTCTCTCTCTTTCCCGCGCGACCATAGGTGCGAGGAGTGCAAGCATGGATGGTCGCCGTTTTCTCGTCCGTGACTCCCTTCGCCATGCTTCCTCGCGCGCTCATTCGCAACCCACGATACTCGTTCGAAAAAATCGGGGGGGGAAACTCGTCAGCTTTCGGAAGCGCGCCGCGGGATGCATCGTAAAGGTTACACATTCAAGACTGTTCTCACTAGGGTCACGTCGCTTCCCGTACGCATGACGTCCGCCGTCCCCAGTGGCACTTCGTAGTCGCCGTCGGGAACGTCCTCGACGCTGGTCCGGTACAATACTTTGGGCTCTAGGAAGATAACCGGGTCCGGTTCTCGGACGGACGCAAGCAGCAGCCCTTTTGCCTCCACCGCATTCCTCGGCATTACAACCTGAGCGCCAACGGTTGCGTGGCCGAGTAGGGCGCATACCTCTCCGGGTCATCGGCGAACTCGAGTGCGCGTCAGTTTAATCCGAATTCATCGGTGGCACGCGACTACGTTGAGCGCTGGCCTTCTGCACGGGTTTGGAATGTGCAAGACCTTTTTCGGGCAAGGGTGTGATCATGTTCTTGTGGTTCGTTCAAAGGTTGTTCAGATGTGCTCGCTCGGTCATTTCACCAATAAGTCCTCCTGCTTCGCCGAGCAGTGCTGCTGGATGGCGTCAGCGGGATGCAGAGACCGCCCTGCGGAAACGGACGCGCATTCATGAAAGCATTGATCTCGACTGCCGCCTCTTTTTACGTAGACACAAGTGCTCAACCGCAAGAGGCGTCACCGCCAACAGGGACGCGGAAGACTCGCTTATTGGTCTCCTATTCGCTACATACTACAACAACAATAACAAAACGAAGAAAAAAACGAAGGCGTGAGTAGTCTTTGAGTAACGATCACCCGGTACAGCGCCAGAAACCAGACCACCCAAAGGACAAACACGATCTGCGACCACAACGTACGGCTTTGCTCGGTGACCATGTGAGGGGCCGAAGGAAAAGCGCACCTTCAACCCCGGCGTGTGGGTAAAATAGCTCTCGGGAGATTGCGAGTGGTAATGCCCCCCGTGGCCCACCGCCCCACACGGAGCGCGGATAGTAAGCCCGCCGCAGTTGAACTGATCTCCCGAACGGTACCTGAATTTAGCAGCTTCGTTCACGATCTGTTGAGGCCACAGGGGCGAGAGGCGGACATGGGGAGGGCACCGCGAGCTCGTGAACATCAGCAATGTTTTTCGGCTCGCAATCGACAAGTCTTGTCGCAACGCCCCGAGCAACGCTTCGAAATCACGCACAGCGTGACAACCGAAGCTACGACGTACGGTAGGAGGGGTTACCCCCACGTTCTTCGCAGTGCTGGCCTTGGGCTGCAATACTCTAATGGCCGAAAAAAGGCCCTCGATGTTACCGACCGTAGCCTTTATCTATAAGAGTGAGGCCCCCCTGTCCGGGACAACCGCCGCTCTACACGAAAACCGCCGCATCGTGCAAGTATATAAGCGGTCGAACAAATACAAACGCCCAGCGCATGAGGGGTGATTTAAGGTGTCACGAGCGTCCAAGCAAAGGAAAAGAGCGCACACCCCTCCTGCTCGTCCTCCCTCGTTCTATTCTGACCTGGTCGAAAGCCGGAAATATGTAGTCCGCGAACTGGGACCGAACAGTGTCGTGGAGGATCAGTCAGCACGACGAAAAACATGCGGCGGGGAGAGAAGAGGGTCCGCGCGACGAGTAGCAGGGTACAGCAGTGATGTGGTCTGCAAACAAAAGGTGGGGTATGACTTGATCGCGGAGAAGTACGAAAGCCAGCGAAAACGAAGTGACAAAGGCAGCAGAAATGAGGCGGCAACACGTCAAAAGTGGAGAGGGCCAGCCGCCTTGACGCGAGCACAGCCCCAAACCTATCTAGCCTCGTCATGGAACCCCTGTCGAAGGAGAGGAGGGACTTTTAGTTTCAATCATTCGGACGAATACGTGCGGTACGTTATCTGTGAGTTCGACCAAGTTGAAATATGGTCCCATTCTCAACGCTGCAAGCTGCGTGGTACGCCATTCTTGCGTGTGTTCGACAATCCTCGTGAGTCGTGAGAGAATACAGACAGACATTGTCAGACAAATACAAACACGACATGGTTGAGGAAATGGGATGCGTCGCGTCTGTCTCTGAGAAACAACCCAGAAACATAATGCCGCTACGGTAAACACAGCTTCTTGATATCTATTCAAAACGAGGAACCATCAAAGTAGCGGTTGCGGGCGTGGAATCAACCTGCATCTCGGCGATGGCGGTCCTGCCCATGGAAGCGTAGCCGATCGCAAAGCCAGCGATCCCTTGTTCGGTTATCGGGCTGTTGAAGACGCGGTCAGGCCCAAACTGCTCCCGGAGACCGACGGTGCACCGGAACACACCTCCAAATGCCACGTCTTCCCCGAAAGTTATCTGCGGCGAAAAAACGCGAGTACGCTTTTTTTTGTAGAGGTAACCGATTGGTGACCAAAGAGCCCGTCAATGTGAAAAACACCTCACGGCATCGGGAGCCCAGCACGCCGAACCTCAGGACGAGAACTCAACAGAAACCGACACCCGATGCGTAGCCGCTAAGGGCAGTTGACCTTCGAACGTTCAGACCGGCACGTTCATCTATGTATAGGCAATGGAACAAGTTCCAAACAAATGTTTCACAAAAAGTGAAGAAACAAATGTCTGCATGCTTCAAAGTAGGCGGGACTGCCGCCGGTGCCTCCTCCCATTCTCTCGATACCACACCGCGCCAGAGAACGCTCATTCAGTGACAAGGTTAGTGACAAGGTCGAGCGGTTTGCGCATGACTAGCATATTGGGTGGAGCGCACGCCTAGATTCACCGGGTCCTCGTCCCCAGCGCATCCCTCTCGGCTGGTCTCAACAACCTGCAAACAAGCGTGTTGACCTTTTAAAACCCCCTACGTCAAAAACTAAGCTGGCACCCGCCCTGCAAGCCGACTCTCACAACATTTGAAGACTGTGTTGTATTAATACCTACAATAAACTGCTGGTGCTGCTTCAAGACATGCGGCTCACCGCCGTGGAATCGGTCTCCATGGCCGTGCGAAGGCCAGCATTGACGGCCGTGAACAGATTCATCCGTGTGCACGGGCCCTCTGCGTACCGCGTGTCACCACTGCTCCCAATTTAGTCCGCTGTCGCAGCCGACGCCCACGGCGGC
>JBBMHQ010064753.1:0-28250 GCA_037834295.1 Postelsia palmaeformis
GCCTTGCATTTTTATCGCGAGAAGATTTCAGCACTTTCTTCCCTCGTCGACTTGCGTCGAATTCTGCCTACCCACGAGTGCGACGAGTAAATTAATACGACAATTAAGTTGAATATACATTTTTTCGTTTTTTCAAATCCAGGGATCTAATCAAGATTCATTGTCCTGGCAGTTAGGGTTTGAGATTTTCTCGTCCGATAATCAAAAAAAAACTTTTTTTTGGGGGCTATGGAGAGCAGGGGTTGGGGACCGAAGTAGACCGGTCCCCTGGTATGCGTAATTTATAGCCTACATCATTCACAATGTTTTGTATTCATGGGTCTCGGCTATTATTCACGTTCTCAGAACCACCCTAAAAGCAGCATGGGTTTTCCAGTGTACACGGTTTTTCATTGTGGCTTTGTTGTGAGCCGGGAACCATTTTTTTTTTATCGGTATGTTTTTTGTCGGTGTTTTCCAGCCTCAACTGGATCTTTCTTGGATGTCTTTCGACTGAAAAACAACTCGAAACCGAACATCCAACTAAGTCATTCTTGGTCATTTCCCCCCCCCCTGTCCACTGCCCATATACCCCATGCAATGTTTTATGGAAACTCCTCTCACGTTCGCGTGTATACGACACACGCGACACAGTCAGCACACAGCCAGCACGCAATTCACACCCTGCACCAGTTTAGCGGCATAGCGGCACGGCACACAGAAGCAGCAGCAGCAGCAGGCAGCAGCAGTCGCAGAGGACATAGCGCACGGTGCGCCGCAAGACTGCGAGGAACAAACCATGTCAAGTGCTGAGGGTAGCGCTTGCTTCTTTGCCCGCTAAATGTCGCACTGTCGCCCTTTGCTTGCAATAACGCGTGGTCGTTTGTGCTCATAGACCCCCCTTGAGCGACGTGGAGATCTTCATCGCGTTAGCTGTATGCTGCAAGTTTTGTCTCCTTGCGATACCTGGTGTATCTACGCAACAACACATGATGTCTACGTTGTGACAACCCAGCCACGTACCTCCGCACAATCCGACGTACTAAATGTTTCATTTTACAGTAACTGTATCTGAAGTTAGTTGTCGATTGCTCCAGAATATAGACATATCTGACGTACCACTATGATAGCGTATGTATGTCGACCTGTACCGTGTGGCACAGCACGTGCAAGTACTGTAGGATAGCCAGTGGATACCATATGACCAGGTCACACTTTGCCAACACGTGCACACCGAACCCTCCGGAATACTGACCTTTGATTGGTTTCGACGGGAAACCGACCGTGAAGTATTCTGGTTCCGGGTTCGTTTTTTCTGCTTCAATCGACCAAAAGAGACCGACGTTTTCGAGAGCAACCGAAAGACCGACCAAGCCACTTCTCAAGCTCGATGCACAACACTGATGTGTCTAGCGAGGGTCTGTCTGTTACTTACACACAGTCTGACACGCAAATTGATTTCGATTTGATTTCGATATCGATTTACATACTACGGGTTGTGTGGTCACCATCCATTGTCGTCTTCACAGTATGCTCAACACCACCACTGTTCTAAACCACGGTTGGTTGTCTCGAAGAAGATAAACGGATTGAAAAATCGCAAGAAAAGGATAACATGGTGACATGCGAGAAAACTGATCGCAGGAGGCGTCTCGGGTAATACTCAGAGGAAACGGGAACCGATGGCAACGATGGCATATTTTCACATGATTATCAATTTGTATCCCTAATACTTCATCCTTGCTTCTTTCGTACATTTTTTTACACCATGCGCGCTACTGATATCAATGCGAGGAGGCGGGGTGCTTTGTTTTCCACGCGTTCATCTGTGTGACTGACGGTGCGCGATTTATCGTCGTCACCAACGCGGTTTGCGCAAAGTTGACAGAGACATGAATACACGATCTACATGACGGAGGCATACACGCTTCCGTAATATTTGTACGAGCGGTCAACCTCGAACACTATATAGAGCTTTCTGCGTTTGCTCGTAGATTCCTCGTGAGGCACAAACAACATACTGCCGACAGCACCATTTGTTGCTGGGGTAGGCACGACTGAAAGTGCGTCGGTGTGGCAAGAACGTGTTGGCTCTTCGCTTTGCTCCCGGCGATTGTGCAAGGCACGTGCCTTTGTGAGGAGACGGAGCTATTATGCGGCCCCGGTCTAATATACGGCTGGTAGGGCGCAAGAGGAAAAAGGGCTGAGGGAATACAAATGGGATGGAGAAACTATTCGATAGAACAAATCCAAATCTTCTCGGAGTATACCATGCGTCGCTACCGTATGCCTGTTGAAACGCCCTCACGCAGTTTGGTGATAAGAGAGCTGTCTCCCGTGGTATCTGCGTCAGGTCATGAGATGACTCACCCACGGTTGCGGTCACGATCCTCGAATTGTGGGTAGGTAGTTGCTGGATTTTTGACCTTCTCTGTTTTATGCTTTTCTTGGGTAGGCTGAAAGAATTTCGTTTTAGGTTCGCCTTTTCTGGGCTGTCCACTTCGAGCCCACATTCAAGGTGTTTTATCGCGTCGTCCCGTATGCGCAGTGTAAATAGCGCATGGTTCGCCCCTGGCGGGCGCTTCGAAGGGAGAGTTATCTGGTTCGATTGTCTCTCCCTCCTTCAGGCCGCTGAATGACCGGTCCTGACTGCTGTGGAGACTACCCGGTATCAGGTACTGGAACTCGTCCCAATGTCGTGAAAAGCTGATGACTTTCAGCCGCTTCTATTATTCAGGTGTAGCAGCTGGCGCGATTCAAGCCAGAGCCAGATATGGCATGAGACTGGCCGATCGCCGGGCTCCCAGTGGGTGTGTTCACTCGATTTTCATGTGTATCTCAAGTTGAGATCCAAAATTGACCAGGTGTAGCTGTTTGTCTCTTTTCGAGACTCTAAACCCTTCTGTTGGTTCCGTCCGTGAATAGAAAATTGCGCGCCTCTTGAACTTTGCGACTGCACTGCATGCCTGGTTTGTGATGCACATACAAAGCCTATCGATCCTTTATGCTTTAAAAGTAACAAAATGGCGAAACAGAGGTGTCATCAGATCTCAAGTAGCCGGCGTCTCATGTGGCTTATATATTTTTCGTTCGTTCATTGTAATTGATTCACAAAGACGTTTTGGATCGTTCTCAAAAGTGGCCACCGAGAGGAGGTTTCCGCGAAATATGAAGACCAACCCTGCGAGTTGCGGCTTCTTGTACTCAAACGCCATCTGACGCATACGCTTGGGGCCGAACATTTTCGTCTCTTGCTGAAACTAGCTCTTCAAGGTAAACGGAATACACATTCAGTTACCGGGACCATAAGGCGTCGAGCGCCGACCGAAGCACCCTAGACCAACGCCCCTACGTCGTCCATCAAAACATTAATAGGCGTCTATGGCATCCACATTCCAATCTTATCAATGGCTGCTGTGGAGAAATTCCCCGTTCAACCGAATCTTCGTCACGGTAGGAACCACGCGATACCTCCATACGCTACAGAGTCGCTCGAGTTCGCGCGGTATTATCTGTTTGCCTTTGTTTTCGAGACAACCGCGGGATCGTAACGTTGTTCTCCCGCAAGTGAAAGCTACTGTAGATCTGCAATCAATAATGTAGGGCTGGATATCGTTTTCTTTTTTCAGATTTTTTTGCGAGCGGTCGATGATGAAGCTCGTTTTCCATCAATACTTAGAAATGCCAAACACAGCAATACACATGGACAGAATGACAGCTGCCTAATATTTTGCCTTATTCCGTGTCGGCAGTTCAAGTTCAGGGCGTAGCTTTCGGCGCCTGAGTGTCCTTCGAATAGAAAGGTTCGACATTAATTTGCTGTCCTCGCGTGCCCGGGGTGATTAACTGATCATGACCTCTGCTGCCAGTGAAAAATGTTACCTGAATCGCTGTCGTTTTTGCGTAGTTTGCGGTGGTGGTGCTAACTTGTAATGTCTTAAGCTGGTACGAACTCGTTTCCCTTTTTGGCCACATATGCCACCCCCCTGATATGCGTGGTACACGCATCGATTCATTCCTCAGGCTAGAACCCTGGCTGCTACACGTTAGTAGAGGTAAAATACACAATGCCTGTGGTTTCGCCTACGTAACGATTCTCGAGTGGCCTAGGTGCCATGTGTATCCGTTCTTGTGGGTAGCCTACGGGCCTACTGCTGTACATACTCTACACTTCGTACAGATCATGACCTATGTTTATTATTACATCATATAGCCCCTCACCTCACCTGCAGGATTCCCACCGGCTTAAATATCCGACCCAGCAAGCATGCGCTAGACCGTGCAGGTTATACCAGTCTTACCCGGCAACATGGGCGAGATCATGCATCATCAGACAAAATATATATTCGTTTACATCTTGCCATATAGTGGTAAACATCTGTAGATGATCTGCCCGACGTGTGAACTGGTGTGGGAAGTACTTGAGCACGCAACCCGGCGGCAACCTCTGTTGGCCAGGCACCCAATAAAGCTGTTTCACTACAAATATGGAACAGCAACAGATGCGGAAGATGGCTCATCAGTTGGGGGGGGGCACCCCGCCACAGCCAGGAAGGTTTTGGGGCTAGCAGAAACGTACCTCCTCTACCCGTAGCATGTGTTTGCACCTCAACCTGCCTGTGCTTTCAGTTCTCCTACTGGAACTCGCTGTTGGTATCCCCACGGTATTTGCCGCATGGTCGGATTGTCGGCAATTTTTATGTCGCGACGGCTTCAGCTCCGCGTCTGGTGCGCTCCGCTCTCGCCAGATCTGCGCTGGCTCCACAGGGAAGTTAGATGAATTACGTACCGGGGTGAGTTGATATAGGAACAGGAACCACGGCAAAGCCCCGACGGTGAGGTTTCTGTTTAGTAGCTTAGTTTATCTCAGGTGAAGGGAGCAAAGAGGTGGAGTTATAGTGGCTGAGCATCTGCGATATCAGGTGCGTAAAGATATGATTTTTTACCTAACCTCCCCATGGTCGGATTCCAGTCTCAAGGGCATGGGTTATGTGGAGATGGTAGGGATGGTGCCAACTCTGCCTCCTGTTTGTGTCCCCCTTCCCCTGCTTTGTGGAGTTCTCTAACCTACAATATTTCTCTGTGCAGGCGCTAAGAGAGAAGACAAAGGCGCTAAG
Organism: Postelsia palmaeformis; assembly: GCA_037834295.1. Classification (NCBI taxonomy): domain Eukaryota; class Phaeophyceae; order Laminariales; family Laminariaceae; genus Postelsia; species Postelsia palmaeformis. The sequence goes on from JBBMHQ010064753.1 coordinate 5,097, forward strand.
AGAGCAGACAACCCGATACTATTATGGCACCCTCGATGAAACGTACGAGGTTGGAGGCAAGTACCAGCAGATACCACGGAAGGGGCGGACCTGTCTTTCCTGGGATTTTTGTCCACGGGAACTGTACATCTCTCGCTAATGACGCGTCTTGTGGTCGACGGTGCGTGTTGCGGTAGAGGTAGCACTTCTTGGGGCTTTCTTAATCCTGTCTGACGGAGTGCCTCAAGGGCACTGCCAACAATAACCCAATATTTCCAATTTCGGTTTCGTTTGCAACATTTTTCGAACGGCACCTACATTCGGCCTAGCTTGACCATCTGGTTTTATTCGTCGAAAACCATTTTTCTGGAGGGATGTAGAGCTCGTACGATGCTTTCAATCTAGGGACCTTAGAGACAACAGTTGCTGCCTGCATCGTGAGGCCGCTGTGTCCGCCCACACTATCGCTGGAACTGATGGAGTGCCTTCACGCAGAAGTGCCCGGTATCCTCTTTGTTGAATACAGAAAATACCAGCTACTGTGTAAGTCACATGAACATAAAGGAGTGAAGCCTACATACCCTGGGCGTGGAGGTCCTTACGTGAGGAGCCCCAGCATATGTAGTTGCCGCGTTCATCGCCGCATTAGTCAAAGCCCTTGGTGTAGCAGCATATACACTCAATATTATTCACAATCATACGGCCAAGGGCTACAACGAGCGCCACTGCTTCATTGAGAAACCCGTTGATCGAGGTTGCACCGATATACGATAATCGCTGCGGTAGAAGCAGCCTAGCCAGGTAGTAGCATTCCGACCCAATATAGGCCACCTCAATCAACAGATTACACGTGCGCCATATATACTAGTCTGAGAAACTGTGGTCTAAAGCCGTCGATAAGCCGCCCGTAACCTGAACAATTGTACTGCCCTGCTTGAGAGCATCAACGTTGAAGTGCGAAACAAAGAGCCATAGGTGGCGCAATTCACATGGCTTAGGAACGTTTTCTACCGCTGTTACGCGCCGCGCATAGAATGCATACTGTGATAGTTGCCTGCTCAGTCGTCTCTCTCCGTCATCTCGCCGGTTCTCGCGTACGGTGTTCAGATTACAAACATACCATTGCGTTCGGCGGCAAAGAACTCGGTGCCGTGCATTCCGCATTCACCCGCTACGCCACCGGAGGGGCTGGATACGTGGATATGTTTGCATTCGAAAACGTGCCAGAAATGGTTGATGGAATTCCAGAAATGGTGGATGGAATTCCAACTCTCACGATCGAGCTCTTGATCAGGGTGAGAGGCACTACTCACAAATGTTAGTGGTCGATCGTTCTACACGGCACGGGTTCATTGATGCAGGTGTTTCGGGCGAACCCTTTTTGAAAATTGAGGCGCCATAGAAGCACACTTTCTAGTTGGCGGCTACTAAGGCAATACACTGCAGAGTTAACGTATCGAGTGGAGTTCGAATTTTTATGCAGTGCTACACGACAAAGAACGCTTATGCACATGATATGGACGACGCAAGGTTGATAATGCTCTCATCTAGGTGTGGATATGTGGTTTATACCAAGGGCACAAGCCCCCAGGTGCGTTGCGGAGTGGGTAAACGTAAGCACACAGGAAAGCGCACGCCCTAGCTCTAGTGGGAAATCTGATAAAATAGCGAATATCGGCTTGACTTTCAAGCCGTGATTAAGTGTTAACGATAGCCTCGACATCTGAAATCTGTACAGCGTGGATCAACCGACCAACACCACAGGTATCTCCTGTGTGGTGGATTTCGTTGCATATCTAGACTGCATGTAGGTGTCGGCGCTGATAAAGCATAGCGCGACTGAGAGTCAGGTTTAGGTCAAGATATTTGTTTACTGGTCTACTGGCAAGAACAAGGTACGCCTATTGTGAAGCGATCTTGGTAGGGCTTCAATCGAAGGAGGGGGCTGTATTCGTGTTTGCAAACGCAAACAGTAGTCCTGTCCGTAGGTTCGCAGACGAGGTAGATGCCCTGACGAACGAGTTAGCGAAGAGCATACGCTTTTTTGCCCTAGAGATTCAAGCGTGTCCGTATCGAACTCTGAGACAAGAGCACCGGAGAAGCGCGGAATCTGGCGCCCTTGCGTGCGTGTGTGTGTTTGGAGAAAGGCATCACGGGCATGTCAGCACCCCTACGTCGGGCGCAAGCAGTCACGACGAGCCTGTTGCGATCTAGAGCGGGCATTATACAGTCGCTGGATTGGCCATCCAAGTGGGCAAGTTGTTCTCTTTTTCTGCCGCCGCACCCTCCGTACTGTTGCTGTTTAAAACGATATACAATGCGCTGATATCGAACACCGAGTTCGGAACGCAAAACAGGAAACTTGACATATCAGATTGAAGCACAGGCACTAAATACTGGCACGCTGCCGTTTCAGCAACAAATAGTATCTGAGATAATGTGTCCCCCGACATTCTGCTGGATATCGGTGAAAATGACAAATCCTGCGAGTTCGCTGTTTCGTCGCACCTTTTACGGGGGGCTATAGTAAATAGAACCAAGTGTATAGTGGAAAGTTCGGAGTATATAATCTTTTGTGTGTACCGCAGGTCCTATTGTCTATGGTCGCCTGTAACAGGGACAAGTCTGAACATGCGACTGCCTGCACGTAAGCGTTAGAGTATCACGCACTCGTGATAAGAACCTGAGCATATTTTGTGCAGGCATAGTTTGCACCTCGTATCTGGTGGTCCTTGCGAGCTCACATTCCAGCATAAAGTGATTGATACGTATACCTGTTCCCGAATTGTCTTGCTTGTTCTGGCGTGCGCTGTTTCCCCGGTGTGCACTACATGGCGTGTTGATTGTGCACCGCTCGCTAGTACGCCGGTTTCCAGGCCTGGACGAGTAGTGATAATCCTAGCAATGACCTCAGCGTACCAGCATGATCAACCTTTACTCCCAAGACGGTGCGTGGGAACAAATCTCGCTGCTCAATATATTATGGCTTCACCCCTCCTAGCTAGAGGCTCCCCTATATTTAGCAGCGATTTTTGACATCTTGCTTCCCGCCGCCCCTCTAAGATGCAGCCGTATTTACCGCGTGCAGCTCCTATCCCATGCCTGCACACCCCGTCCGAATCGGATTGATATCCTGCTAGGTTCGTGCCTATCGTGGCCCGTATTTGACACCGGTACACAGACGAAATCGTGGCACGGGCGATATCACAAACCTTCTTCGGCGGGTGGTCATACAGCAGTATTCGGAACCTAACCTGGAAATGAAGTCCAGGTCTCACCGTATGTGTGAACATGATATGTAGTCCTGCTTGCTACAAGTTCTTCAGCAGTGGGAAGGTGCGTGCATCAATACGAGCATCACCATGACTCATATGAGTCGCGCGTCTCCTGTCGTTGCATACCGGACACACATGCCTTATCTCCGACCCCAACAAACCCGACGCGCGTTGAGCTGCCGAAGCTGTAATGTGCCAGCTCTGTTCCCCCCCTCTGGCTTTGTCCAGTTAGGGCCAAACAATGCCTTAATCAGACGTAGTTGGTCGTGAAGAAAGGGTCCGCTATAAGCGATATCACTTGGTACAGGGTTGACGGATCATCAACGTCCGCATCACCAAAAGCGCTCACGCCCCGGCCTGGTCACCGATTCGTGCAGTTGATGGTCTGCAGAAAATCGGTCAAGGCATAGACGTCCTCGCAGTTTTGATATTTTCAAGCTTGTGTTACCGTTGGCTGCACTTGTTTCCCTCTGCTGTTTGATCCTAGCGCGTGTTCATTTGGATGAACCTGCCCTATAAGGCAGATCGTGCACGACCTCTAGCAGCGACAGATGATGAGCTAGATAATCTGTCTGTAGATGACTTATCTGTAGATGATCTACCCGATCCGTCAACAGATTATTTTAACGTGCCTATTCACTTGAAGCATATGCTGCATGTATGCTTAGAAAATCCATTTTTCATCTGCCCTCAACATGTGGGCTCTGTGAGAGCGCATCCCATACTACTGCCGAAAGTAGTTCAGTAGTGGGGGGTTAATGCCTGTCTCGCTCAGCCAGCAACACATCGTTTCCCACACCCCTTCGCCTTGGCCTCGGGGACAAACGGTGCTCTTTCCAAGGAGCTTGCAGCTGAAATGCCTTTTAAGATTCCGTTCGTTTCTTCACGAACTACAGGCAAGATGTGGACAAAAGGGGTCCGCTCAAGGAACTTTCGCTCCGAGCATAACGCTCGAGTGTCATGTGAGGTACAAATCTTCCCCGCCCGTTTCGTGTACAGCCGTTCTTCAGTTTTCCTGTTGGTGTTTGGTCTCTTCCCCTTCGTCGGATACACATCGCCGGCTCTCACCTATGTCCCTTATCGCCTTATATGCAACCACCTCTGGATGGCTGTTTCTCTCCGTCCACGATGGAAAGACATCCTGGTTGGGTATACGTCACATATGCGTACGTCTGCATCCTCTTGTGCAACTCCATCTCGAGAAGTTGCCTGGTTTTCCCGTGCCGAACACGCATAATAATTCATACAGGTAGTGTACAGGTTACCCAAGATCTTTCTCGCGGTATAAGAGCAACAGCCATAAACCGGGTATGTGCTCCTCTCTACAGGGTTTTGCCGTTTGAAGCACCCAATAACTTCATACATATGGTCTCTAGTACACCACTGCTAATCCAAAACGTTTATCAAAACCAGAGATTGTAACCAGAGAGCCATACTTCGTATATACTCGTACTCAGTGCGGTTGCATCTGACGAGAGACATCTACTGCAATCTCGTTCGATTGCACCTATCCCGTATAGCAGTTCGTCAGCCGCAGCTCACATGCTCATCAAGGTACAGTAGGTTGATAGGTGAGGCGCTTACCCCACGGATCGGTGCATCAAGTATGCACTCGTGGCGTACACCTGTGCCTCAACCTCTGCGTTGTGGAAGATACACAAGGTCTCAAGCGAGGAGCCCCCGTGGCGTTAGAGTTGTCGAACCCTTCCTGAGGACGCGCACGAGCTTCGTCTCCTAGTCATCTTCAGGGGATCTCAGGGCACAGTATGGCCACGAGAGGACGGTCATAGTTCGGGGAGTCCTTGGCGCACTGCCTGATAGCTTCGGCCAGGATCTCGTGAAGGTGCGTTGTCAGATGGAGGGAGTCCCAAAATACGTATGTCTCCGGGGCGTCACAAACAGTCGCGGACGGGTTTCCCTGGAGGCAGTTCTGGCAGGGTGAAGTCAGGTCGGCGCAGAAGGCGCACTCCTCTTGGCACCCGGCTGCACGATTAGCCTGAAAAGGGCAAGAATACATGTTTTAAGACCCCGCGCGAAGAGTGCGTAAGGCATAAAGCACCAGCGGGGTGATTTCACGAGTTTCCCGGATCATGGGAGCGAGGCCCCCGCAGCCGACATGATACGCATCAGTTTTTTTTCGTAAACGCCAGAGTAGGCTTTCATAACGTTTTGGGGCCTTTGGGTGCTGACCTCGAGCCAACACACCGCGTTGTTTGACAGGCAGGCATGCTTGCTAGAATATTGGTAAGGTGCATACGAGCTTGTACTGAATCGGTTTTTCCGGCGCGCATGGATATGGAGTAGAAAACTGGTGGTTTCATAAGGTGTCGATTTTACTGCACCGGTGAAGTTCAAGTGTAGCCAATGCTTACATGAAGATAGACTTACGACTTGGTGTGGTGCATGCTCTAAACAAAAGTGGGAGAGTCACGTAAGATGGTTACGTGCACTGCTACGGTACGGGGGCACCTACTTTCACTGATACTGGCTTACAAACGAAACCCTGACCCTCACGCCACGCGCCGACGCTGTTGAGGGGTTCAACTGTTAGGCCCCAATGAAGAAAACCTTTCATGCAATGGCAAGACACTGGTCTGGTACCGGTTTTCAGTTGTCAAACGTGGGGGCTTTCGTATATCATTCCGTTTCAAATGTAGACGGCATAAGACCGGAACGCACATTCCACCAAACTGTAGCCAAGAGAGATCTGTAGATCGGCGACTCGAGCAATGCCTTATAGGGGTGGCGCATCGCTGAGTAGACACGTGAAGAGATTATTACATCGGCCCAACCTGAGTATGAGGAGCTTAAGTATGCGCGACGCAGCGACGACTTCTTTGGGCTTGTCCTAGGCACGACGTTCAAGGAAAATGGCCGTATTAACCAGTATACCAGTTGGCGCTGACCCGGAGAGCTCAACCCGTCGGAACATGTCTGCCCTGAAACGGCAATCTCTAGAGTGGAACGAGTCACCCCTCGAACATGAGAGACACATGGTCGTAACAGTTCTTCAGCAGTTACTGCACACCAGCTAGGAAACGACGGAAATAAAATTTCATGTCCTCAAGACCGTGTACCGACCAGCCCTTCGTACAGCGTTTTAAACAAACAAAGTTCTTCACCTGCGTCCCCATAATCTCCGCAGTGGAGTCTATGGCAAATTCATAGACCAAACAGGGTTCAGTCATTGTTGTGAAGCCGAGGCTCTGGAAGACTTCAGGCTGGGTGAACAAGGCCTGAGAGGAGTTCAAAATACGGAAGGCAGCGATAAAGAGCAGTGGACAACGGCGGTTGCAGGGAGAGTAGGCGAGTGTTACCTGAAAATACCATATATGGGGACTACCTACTCGGTACTGATGATAGTATAATACTAGGTACCAGGTATCTATATTCCTGTACTAACCAGTCGTAAAGGCACAACAACGTTAACAAAGGATGCGCAGGTACCTGGTGGATAGTGCTATCTATACATCGACTCAAGGATGCTGCAACGGAGGCCTGTCAGGCCGCTGCAGCTTTTGACTCACGTGATGCCCGAAATGTGTCGTAGCCGCGATGTAGCGAACAGTGCAAAGGTCCCCCGCAATGTTAAGACTCGAGGTCTCCCTACACACTGCCTACTACGCACAATGAGAGAAGTGGTTGGTGCCCTGTGTATGACCGTTTATAGCTTCTTCACGACTGCAGCTGCTGCCGTCGTAGCCATCGTGTACGTGCGCTGAAGAGTGTTGTCACTGGGTGTTTGACGTGTTGATACCCTTGCCTAACATCTCTGAACCTGCCATGTGGAAACCTTGTTAGAAACGTGCACCACCCCACCAGCACGCGAGGGGGCGCTCGCTCCCATATACCGGTGGGCGGTGTCACTTACAAAAGCTGACGCGACGGGTGTACTGCCTGACTTCTCCCCTTTGGCGATGCATCCTTCGGCATGTATAATGTCATTCAACGTTTCATCAGGCTCTTCACTTGAACATTGTTTGTGCTCCTCCCAGACACCATGTTCCTAGATTGACTGAAAGAAGTTCCGTGGCCTCCACATGAATATAACCGATCAAAACTGCTACAACCCCGTTTCGGGTGATAAAATTTGCTCAGAGTCTGACTTGTTTTTCTCAAAACGGGGCTGCCCTCTTGTAAAGGATATCGGTAAGGTCCGTATGCCTGACAGCGTAGTTTCTCGATTGAGAAGTCCCGTCTATGACAGTGACATTTTTACCAGGATACTCTGCGGTAACCCTCTATCGCAGCACCCTTCTGTTGCGCCAGCTCACCACAGCTAGATTGAAGAAACTTAGTATCCGGATCTGAGGGTTGGCGTCGGCGATGGCCTGAATTTCCTGCCGCAACTGGAAGAAAACGTCACCAATGGTGTCGGTCTGTCCCACTCCGCTGGAGTCGGAGCCCTGCCGCAGTCGTTGAAGAGAGCAGAGGATCGAAATATAAGTATGCTTTACTATTGTCGCAGTTTCTGCTTCCTGAAAGCGAACCATCGATACAGTTCGTCGGGTCACACATCCCCAAAAATCTGTGTACCCTGCCATACTCGCCCTGAGAAAAGGGGCGTCGAGACGTACACTTGAGAATGGGAGTCAGCCATTACTTGAAGGAACTACATGTAGATTAATACAGACGAGTTTCGAGAACGCTTAACCCCCTGAGCGAAGACAATACTGCCAATTACCCGGGGGGGGGGGGGAAAGTCGAACCACTCGTACTCTCGGGTTTAGCGAGTACCGCCGAGGGCAACCTCTTACGCTTAGAGATGGAAAGTACAAATGCACCTTGAACAACCGCGGAAAACATATAACTGATTGATCGGTGGGGAGTTAAGTCCGTGTGACCGTCAAGGCAGGCCATATATCTCTCACTGCGGTTTCGCGACACTAGGGCACGGGTGCAAACCCTATAAGGAGGCACGCGTTTTGATGGCGTTAACTATTATTCGCGATCATTGTGCCTGAGTCGATCCCCACGTGGAAGGATCCGTGTTACGTCATGTGTTTGGAGCCCCGTGTGCAGTCGTGCTGTGGGGAAGCGAAAACCGAGTTTTCCCATGTTTTACCGCTAGTCTGAAGACCTCTGCCAAAACATGGCTCCAGAGAGAAAAGTCTGAAAGCGGCAACGGGGAACCATTCCCTCGGCGAGGGTTGCAGCGGGTGAAGCAGTAAACCACAAACAAGGTAACATGTACGTTATGTAGTTCCTATACTTGGGACGTCCGGTCAGGCTTGAAGAAAAATACCTCCGCATCACCTTACCTTACGGAGGCAGAGCCGTGATCATCTAGTATACCGTGGATGGATTTTGAACATGCTTGCAACTGAGGCGAACTCACATCGTCGAAGTCTATCGATACGAGGTTAGAGAGTAAGATCCTTCCAGTCACGCCACGCTCGAGCAGCCTGTCAACTCCCTCCTGCCACGCATTCACGACCTCCTGGGGTTTGTGCGGGCAGAATCGTTCCCAACGTCAGACGAGAGAATCAGCTAATGAGTCACCATGGCTCAGGCGGAGGGCAAGACATATGCGGAGGCTTAGTGAGGTAAATGAGATCCCCACACACGAAACCTGCCTATGGCATGCCTCGTACGAGATACACACTGAACGCCCATTCAAACAATTATTGTAATCACATTAAAAAATAGATTGGGTCACAAAGGGGATACTCATTTGTTAGTGGATGGAGAGGTACTTGGGCATCACCAGACCCAAACCCGTATATAGAAGAGATATCCAAGGTAGCGCTACATATTGACACCTCTTGGATTGGGGGGCCCCGCTAGTCGAATAATATCGAGCACAGAGATATCCAGAAACCCCCGTACCCTGCTCTTAGTATACCTGTGGTACACGGAATGCTTGGCATGCGAGGGCCAGCTATCGCTGTGCAACCCTGGCTCAGACGTATGAAAGAGAGGTCACTGAAACACGAGGGGCACTAGTGCTAGCTGGGATGAAAAAACAAACAAACACATGTGCCGCCAACCATCAGGGCTCGATCCTCGTTGGCCGGCGGACGACTCACACCGGTATGGTGACGGTATCTTGCATGGGAGTGTTGAAAATTTGAAGCTGTTGTATATGTACGTGCATTCCTGACGATTGAATCCGAGAGGATAATCGCATTCCCTTGGCACCCTTGATGCGAATTGGTACTCCTTGCCGTTTTGACAGGCCAGGCATCCGGGATTGCTTGCTGCGGTCGACCTCCCGTCGTGACTGGTGACAATAACCGGGGGGAAATAATGGCGATGGTTTTATCGCCGCACTGACACCTCTCATGTGACTATGTAACTCACTATAAATGAGGCGTACGATGCACCTAGTTTGTTAGCGCGAAGCAGCCAACAATTCCAGGGCGGGGCTCATCTCGTGCAAAAAGGAAAAGCAGTTTGTTTCACAGCGTCGAGATGTTTACGGTGGTGTCAGTCGGCCGAGTGCCTCTGATCGGTTGACACACAAGGACCTTAACCCGTTCGAAATTGTTGCCTCGTTTTCGGGACCCCAACCACTCAAATTCTGCGTAGCTTGTACTCTCAACCGGTAAGGGATGATAGAGTACACTCAACCGGTAAGGGATGATAGAGTCACCCATATCTTACTGGTAGCACCCGTTTAATCAGTAGATAGGTCGTTGATACTGACACCATGACTGGAAAAATTTGCAGCAGGACCACAGGGCACAGCGTATATGCGCTGAACCCGCCTTCAAGCAAACATAGCTCGTCTTACCCGTAAGGTGTTCCCAGGCTACTGATTCACCCGTGTCATCATGGTTGAATGAAGCCGAGTGACCACACAACGTGCTCAGGAGTGTTGGCGTATGCTTAGTCTGCCATGTCTATGCCGTTGTGCCGCCCATCGAGGTTGACTCTCGCATGCATGACATCGCGCGTGGTCCGTCCTTGTCGTTGTATATATGCAGACGGGTGCTATGTGAACAAGGCGCATTGTTGGAGGTTTTACACCACCTCTCCCCGAGGCGCATGCCCGTTTGGTCCACATAAACACCGTCCATTGTCGTTCTGCTATCACAACCCTAAGTTAGGTAAGACCCGTGCTACGTCGGAGCCAAGAACCTAGCATTTATTGCCTCAATCCCACATTCCACAACCGACTCCGAGGCAGATCGAACATGTGATGACAGGACCGGATGGACCAAATCTTACCAGGGTTCCGAAGAGAGCGTATGTTTGTGTTAGGTAGCTTCTTAGCCGAGAAGCCCTAACAGTCAGAGTTGAGTCATTGTAATCCCCCACCACCGCATTGTCGTAGCACAAGCCTCCTTTGTAGAAAGCCAATGTCGAAGGCACAATAATACCGATTGGACGTACGGGGGGTTTTACCCTAGTCGTCACTACCTTGTCCAGGCCACTTTAGTTTGTGGCATTGAGCCTCACCGAATATCAGACGTAGGCAATGGGGTTGTTGGTGTAGCGCAAAAGACAGCCCGTTCTGGTATGAAAGATAACGCGTGACTATATAGTTTGTACATTTGTGCGACTGCGTAGGGTTTCGTTCCGTCGCCCAACAGAGTGGCTACAAGCGACCCAAACCAATGTCTCGATCGTTATCCTTCCCCCCTCCGTAACAGATCGACCCACTTACCCTCATGAGTGGTGCGAAGGTGAGGGTTGGGACTCCTTCGATATCCTCGAACACGTTCTCAAACGCAGTCGGGTCGATATATCCAGCCCCTCCGGCTGCGTAACGCTCCGCTGCCGACATCAATCCTCCCAGATCGTTGGCACCAATGTTGATGACATGCGTGTAGTCTAGTCGCCGCAGTAGAAGCGGGGGACGAGAGCGGATGGAACGTAGAGCCAAGAGCTAAGGGGCCAAGGTCGCGTCAGGGGCAGTAGTCGTTGGTCTCAATAAGTTTTACTCGTATTACTATTGCTTCTGAAGGTCTACCCGGCGTCGCTTGTGTTCACAACTTCGTCTCGAGAAAGACCTTGTAGTCCGTTGGATTTCGCTGATTGATGTTAGTGTATATTTGTGTTCGAGGTGGTTTCGAATGACCCTCTGGTGAATCCCTCCGCAAGCGGTGAGACCCAGAATATATTGCAATATTGACACCTCCGTTGTAGCATAAATCAAGTGCGAACCTCAAGCAAGCTCCAAACACTCGAGATGGGGGACAACAGAGCGAGGTTTCTTGTCCAGCGCCGACGCTTTCACACGGTAGCCGTTTTGTCCCTGCCGACGCTCTCGGTGTCCGATATTTTTTTTGTGTCATAATGTCGACAACTTTTCCTCGAATGATAATTTGTGTCGAGGAGGGTGTGTAATGCTTACATTTTTTTTGAGGCCCATCGATCGCTGGAGAAACACGAAAACAATCCAAGACTTACAGCGTTTGACTTGTGTCTGCAGGTGCTCAAGTGGCCCTGCATGCGTGTGCATTGATATTCCAAGTGCGGCGTGGCTTAGCCAGCAGTTTTCAAGCATGAAAGGCCCTGGGCTTGGATGAAGCAGGGCCTGACTCACCAAGCGTTTCATCCGTGTGGTCGAGGACATCGTTGAAATACCGTGTAACTTGCTCCCCCAGTGTCTGTCAGATTGATGCAGGCATCAAGCAAGGGGTATCAAGCGCCGGTTGATGGTTGGCGCTGATGAAGCTCGGGGTTCCGGGTACGATAAGAGGGTAGGTACTTTTATTTTCTCAGTGCCTTCGCGCGAAAATCACGTTCTACGTCGTCTGAAAATTAAATTTTAGATAAAGGTTACAAATATCATTCATATCCTGATTTAAGTCATGTGAGTGTCAGCTTGTCGTTGGGGGAGAGGTTGTGCAGCATCTGCGTAGCATAGATCTCCCCCAGGTGGCCTGCCACCAACGTGACAGCATGCATCATATGATACAGACCAGGAGACCATCTACCTTGAATGATTTGCATCATGATATGCGAACCGAATACCTCTTCGATCTGGGAATTGTTGTACGCGCCATTCGAGGATCAAGCCCAATGGATACGTACATTATGAAGACATTGCATCGCCGTCAGCGTACCCATGTCCACATCACCAAATGTTTGGACTTACAATTTCCGCTTCCAACGTAGCATGACTTTTACATTGGCGTGCAGCTCTGATGATCCCGATATTATTCTACGCAGAAACACCACGATATAATCGAGCGGATCAGGGTAATCGTCATTTTTTGCTACCCTTTCAAAAACAGAAGGATATCCTTTATTTTCTGGGTAAAGTGGTTGGGGCGTAGGGCCCGACTTCCCACCTGACTGGAAGCAGGGCTACGTGGTTCGAGATCTATTCAAGGACTGGAAGGGGAACCGATACCACGAACATGATGGCGTTGATGCATACTAATACAAGGGTAGCATTGTGCTGCCACGACACGGCTTCCCAACTCAAAGACCCCAACATCGTCTTGTTAAAGAATGATACTGGCTACGTTTCCAGGTCATTCCTCATAAGAATAAGCTTGCAGCCTGAGGCGTTCCACGACAGAGGTTCACCCCAAGTTTCCCGAGCCTCTTTACTTGAAGAGCTCCATACCTCACCCGGAAACTGGCTTCAGCAAAATTTAAATCGAAGTATCTGACGGCACGAGTATACAAAAGCGTCATTTTCGGAACAAGTTTGACATTCCGTCGACTTTGAGGTACACAGCCCCGTCAATGAAAGTATATATATTTACGGGGAGGCATATTAAACAGGGGCTGCGGCGCACACAAAACACTACCTGGTACATATTTCGGTATTTTCACTAGCAATGTTTGGTCTTTTTTACTTGTTTGGTCCCCAGTCATAGCGTCAAACACATACTGGTGCTACAGGGGGGTATGTTGCCAACAGTTTTTCTACCGCGTTTATGCCACTCGGTCGTGTGACTCTGTACCTCGCTAACAATCGGACGTGCACGAAGTCGGTTGCTGTAGAGTACGAAGTACTCCCGAGATGGTTTCTTTATTTTACAGGGGGCGAACGGCTACAAATTTGCTAGTGGCTGGCGAAAACGTATGGTCTAGACTCGACCTAGTGCTTCCCACTGGCGGAGAACACAGGACTGTAAAGGGACCTCTCTATTGTCAACATGAGTCAAAGCCTTGACTCTAGACGATGTAAAGACCCCCTCAACTAGCAAGCCTTTTACACTGTAGGAGCCCCTTTATCGTCGCCAGCATATCATCGCAGGACCACCCACTGCTAAATGGGGGGATGCCACCTATGGTGTGTCCGTAGCATCAGGTATCAGGCTAAAATGTTTGTGATACGGGTGAGGCATGTTCTAAATGAAATGTCTCGTGGCAAGCCCTGTTGACTTTGCATGAATGGTTTTCCTATCGTACTTGTGCGCGCCGGTCCACAATTCCTGCGCTCCATCGGCAACCAGCACTACTCCACACATGCCCCCTCGGTTTGTCCCATCCATGATGAATGAGTGATTTAACAGGCACTCTAGTGGGCAGCTGGCACAGGTCGACGGACGCTATACAAGGACCACTACCGTATAGTAAACGGCAGGTAAGATGGACCCCTGTCCTCCTGTTTCAAAGGCCGTGATAGACTGGTGGTACGGTAATAAGGCTACCGAAATTTCCTGCTACCGCGTGTATAGGACACTCGGGCGAAGAAACTCTTGACCTCACCCACTGTTGAACCTGATCATATAATGCTGACGCGTGAGCATCAAATGTTCTCATGGCGGTGCATATCTCAAACCCAAGAGGCCCAGCACCTCAGGTTAGCAACGAAATAAAGTAGTCATTCGGTCGAGTAGCCCCGACACGAATTATATATAAATATATATATATACAATATTTTTATATATATATATATATATGCTGAGAGCGCCTTCGTTGCGTGGGTAGGCAGAATTCGACGCAAGTCGACGAGGGAAAAAAGTGCTGAAATCTTCTCGCGATAAAAATGCAAGGCACATACCGTAGTGGGGAGGGGGGAGAAGAGCCTACTTAGTGACCCTGGATCTGAGAGAGGAAGGGCGAAGATAATAAATGTGATGAGAAACAAAAAAAAACAACAACAACAACAAACAAATGACCCCCTCTCCCCGCGTAGGCTTAGTAGATGGGCGGGTTTCGGCTTTAGAACGTTCTCTAACTGTGCGCCGACTCACCGCAGTGGGGAATTGTTCCCCCTCGCCAGTGTATCCTAAGCAGGACTCACGAGAGCGGAACGCATCGGTGGCGGTGCCTGAACTTGTCGCGAAGTTCAACTCCTGTTCACGGCGTGAAGCACATCCACAAAATAAGGACAGGCATGGTGACCGTAGCAGCGGCCAAAAAATGAGTTGCGGTTTATGAACCGAGAGGCCCTACCCAAGTAACGGAGTTTGAGGAATCGTTAGGCTAACACGGATACTTAAACCCAGGGTCTATGTAGGTCTGGCCGATTTTATTGCACGTCGTAGGGCAGGTAGCGATCGGAATATTCCAGTTTCGTAGAATGCTCTTGTTGCAAGGTATTGATTAGTGAATGTCCAACCGAGGAAATATTTTGGAGATCATGCTCGCTCTACCGCTCCTACCCAGCAACAAGAGGTAAATCATACATATATCCAAAGTATCTTCCCTAAAGTACTTAGCTCGTGAAGCAGGAATCAATGTTTTGCCCACGGTGTGTAACGTTGGTCATAGGCTGAGACAGAGATACACGATCCATCTTGAGAGGTTGCATACTTGGTGAGAGCTATACGCTATACTATATCCCTGTGACACCCATTAACTGGCATTCAAGGGGTCTAAAAGCTCACCCGATGGTCAGTACCTTGGTCCACCTACAGGTGTGCAAATAATCTTCCCGCGAAACCAAAACCACCCGTGCGATCCTCTGGGTTGAGGAGTCCCGGCATTCATTTTTTGTTTATCCGAATAATTCTACCCCTTTCGTCGCACGTGGCCTTGAATGATACACAACAATCCCAGAAACATTGGTTTAGTTAAATGCTTACAAACACCGGTTAAACGCTGGGCGTTTTGTTGGAAACCCATCGCCCCTTCGACAAAACACCTCTACGCAAGCGCTCATGGATACAGGGCTTTCGAAGGCGCCCCACGATGATCGTCGCGAGGTTTTGAGGTGCTGACTCCGAAGCTTGTCTCTTGTGCCATGCATCCTCAAGTGCTACTGCACATAAATGGTCTGGAGAACTGACTGTTAGCCTGTTTCTTTGACTGACTTGTGTTTTTGTTGTGTGTTCCTAACTACTGCTTGCTGTACAGTTGAAAGCGTGTAGGTAGACGAGCAGTGCCTTGCACGGGTGGTGCCATATTGTGAGCCGAATTCACCGGCAGTTCCTCGCTTCAAGAGCATAGCCACCCAGATGGGATTCAGTGAAAAAAATGTAACCTCTGCGATGGGATGAGCCAGACTCCCTGTGCTGGTGCTAGAGTATGTAAACGAGCTAGGGGATATTCTTATAAAGCCAGCACTGAGAGTTGAGTTCGAGGTACGGCCATCGCGGATCAAAACGCCACGGCGGATGACATGCGCAAAGACAAAACTGGCTACACTCTGTGTATTGAGCAGTGCGTTTAACACCACGCGGCGGGCAAGGGATACCGATGATAGCGATCTGCCACAGGTACATACCCTTTCGAATTAGCTCTCGTTGGCATACTTGCACATCGTTTGATGCGTGTATCACCTGAAGCACATCTGCATGACTTGATATTATGTACTGATATACTAGTGCGTCGTCATGTCCGATGAGTTTGTTGCTGGGGATACATACGGATTGAGAGTAATTTCGTATAGGTCGAGACGCTATCAAAAGCCACACCAGTACTCGGGTCTTTCACTATGATATGAACGCACGCTTCATGCGTAGTGTCACGCTAATTTGAATGGATCCGGTATCGTATATGTGCGGCGCAATGATGTTGCTGGTTTGTACAAACTTGAAAACGGTAAATCCATCGAGGAAGGGTGGCTGGATCATTGTTATGCGTTTGTGTTGTTGACGTTGACCCTGGTAGGTAAGGTTCACAACGTCTCGAGAGACGATACGCCTGCTTCACCCACAACGTCACAAATTACCTAATCACCACGGCACGACTCTTTTTATCTTCTCCTTACCCTAGGAGCATCGACACTAAGAAGCAACACCGCCAGGCTGGGGCCTCTATCTAAACACCTTCAGATTGGCGCCCAAAACATGTCACAGAACTAGCCTAACCGCCGTTCAGACCACTGACCTCTTGTTGGTGTCACACACGGGCCATACGCCAACCAGCATCAACAAGCAACCCCTGGATAACTTACTCACCTCTGGGACATTAAGCCAGCCTGGCCACGTCTTCCCGTTTGTGACATGCCCAGGAGACGGGAGGTACGCCCTGAACACGGCCTACCGCGAGCAAAACAAAGGGGGGGGTCGGAGTGGTGCTGTGACGTCACTGCTATTCATAAACTGCGATCAACAGACCCGACCATTTTTTAGAGCGTGGAAGATTTTGGCATCGACGTCTACGGCAGGAATCGCGCGCTTTAGGCTCAAAGAGCGGTGCTATTTTTTGAAGATTTTGGCATCGACGTCTACGACAGGAATCGCGCGCTTTAGGCTCAAAGAGCGGTGCTATTTTTTACTAGTCTCCCTGGATGAGGAGTTCCATTCCTTACCCGTATACTGGCGTATTTTCAGAGAGATGGAAAGGACCCCACAGGCATGTATCAGGAGAACGAAAGCAGTATGGGAACATAGATTGGGAGAAAGCTCTTCCCAAGGTGGTGAGGATGCCCCGTGGGCCAGCGACTGTTTGGCCTCGAGTGTATCGTCCCCTCAATACAGTGGCAAAGACTTCACAAACGGTTATTCGATGACCGACTTGCCTTTTTGAGGGGGATCCCAGCATCGTCGTTTCAGGAGGGCCGCCGTCAGTCGAAGAAAATTCGTCACAAAAAATGCGCTACAGAGGACCGCTGTCATAATGAGGCGTGTGCACACGTATATAATCGCCTGATGTTCAGACCATATGTAGCCGTTGCCACCGGAAGAGAAAGAACAGCGCTGTCGAATCTTGCTTTTCCTAACCTTGGTTTTTGCTGCGGTCGTAATCGTTGAGCACTTTGGATAATGCTTCGGGCCGCAGAAAGCCATTGTGACGAAGGCCACGACAAGGAGGGAGTTTCAGGGGCAGTGCTTTAAAAGAACTGCGGAGTCCTAAAGGCAGAACTGGTTTTACGGTAGGTGGGGGGTTGATGCCAATATTTAAACTGCCACGTTTAAGCCACTCGAAGGAGTGGCTCTGAACGTCGTGAAAATAGGAACGTATGTATTTTTTTGAACATTTTTTGGCGATGCGTAACAAACACCTCCATGGCGTCTAAAGTAAGGAGCATACAAGATTACATTTGCAAAGCAACGGAGCAATCACTGGATCGAGGGTTTCGAGCGGACGAAAGACGAAGGCCTGAGAGAGACACCTCGTCAAAACACGAGTCCGAGCGGCTACAAGTACCCGTCTATGATTTCATGTTATGTTTTTTGCGCCGCCAACTTGGGGGATAGTGAACTTAACATGACCGAGAAGCGCGGGAGCCCTCCTTTCCGCTTCGTCGAAACTCGGCTCCCAATTCGATCCGTACCGACCCCGGGCACGTCCAACGGCAACAGGAGTGGCACTTGATGTTTCTGGGAACTTCAGCTTGAGATGCCATAAGTTCGTTTGTGATTAGCCAACAGGCGACTCCGACACGTGTTGAAATCTTTGCCCGATGCCCAATCGGGCTGGATATGGGTATCAGTCGAACGGCCTTGAAACCTCCGCATCGGTGAGTAACACATTTATTTGGAATTTACATGAATGAGAAAAATCCGGTTTCGTGGTACGCACCAAATCATATTGGGCAAATATGTTCTACATCCTTCCCGAACAAAAGCAGCGATCTACTCCTAGTATTAGAGGTACGTCAAGAGCGGTCTAAATCCGGTGGCGATAGGGATGGCCTCATACCCTCTTTCCCGATCGCGTAGCACAACAGTAGTCTGAAGAGGGCATCTCATACACGTATATGTCTAATGTGCGGGTGTCATTGGGTATCAAAGAGAACACGCTTCTTGCACCCCCGTCAAATTGCGCTCACATCGTTGTCAGGCTCCTCAAACAATTTTTTGAATGGGAACTTCCCGATGTCCTTGAAGTCGAAGCTCGCCGGGGCGTCAAACCTCCTTCCTGCGTCGGAGGTTGAGTCCCCGAACACGACCATCTGATTGAGGGCAAACGAGAGTGCGCGCGGGCGGGAATCGAGTCATTAGAACTACACTCGAAGTCTCTGGCTGATGCTCTATCGCGGAGAAAGGCCTTTTCTTATCCCACACGGGAGACCTGGCCGTGTACCTCACTGACTACGACACGTGCACCTTGCTTGGTTGGTGCAAGAGAAGCAAACATTATCATGCCCGTGTGCTCATTGCGCAAAGGACAGACGAAGTATGATAAGGACTCGCTAAGGAATACAGTACATTACCATCTACGCTCTCTGTGGAGTGGCCCTGAGCCGCCGGGAACAAACTCGAAACCCTACACCGTACCACCATCCGGATCTCGCACTCGTATGTCTCGACGTGGTGGGGACCGTTCGCCGGTGGTTCGTTTCTATTTCCACCGTGCTACGTACTTTTCGGAACAGCACAGAGAGGGGCTCTTTTTCGGTATGGTGCTCTATACCATGCAGAACCCTACACGTCATCTATCACGTTCTTGGTTTTGGAACGACGTGCCACTCGATGAGCCATCCCTCTATGGCTGTAAACATTTGCAAACCACAACACCGAAAAGGATACTACAAACTGGATTTGACACAGTGTCGGGGAACAATGCCTTGTTCATGGTGAGGGGCTGGTGTTTCGCTCCTCGCATGAGAAGCTCAGCATCTCTTACCAAGCATGACTAATATTCGAGCAGAAGTTTGCTCGCACAGCCAGACCACCATTTACATCTGTTGCTAACAGTTCCAAAACCAACGTATCAAATATGCGTCGAAATACCATATTCATTAGGTATACTACTTTTCCATTATATGCTCACCTAAGGTGCAGCCGGTCAGAGGATAGTGATAAAACTCCGTTATACCCATGGGTCGTTGGGCGGGCCGCTCTCACCTTGCCAGACAGGGTCGGGCCCTATCGCACCCAAATGTGGCGTCAGTTACAAGTTTTACACGTACCCACCCCATGAATCCCAGATCAAGCTAGAATATGACGCAATTGACGCCAAACCAAGGGCCACACTACGGTATTGTAATATCTCTTATGATGCGGGGGAGGTAGCAGCGCTGAGAGTGATAACAGGCATGTATTGAAGGAGAGAGCCCCGGGTGTGGCCATTTGCGAGATCGAGACATGACATATCAACCATATTCGATGCGTGTTGACGCTGCAGAAACGTCCAGACAAGACAGCCGCCCAACCCATTCACCCGAGACCACGGCAGCAAAGTCGGCACGGGTTCGCGCAATATCATGTCGCGGGTGGTGCCTCACTTTTCCAAGCTCCTAACTCAAAGATCCCTTTGTCTCACAGCAATAATTGGCAACAACCTTGATAACGTTGTCTTTGCGAAACATGATTATTGTTCATGTGCATTTGTTATACATATACAGCGCACATATACTGGCAAAAGTGCCGGACCAACCGGTATACCGTGACGCCTTCTACGGCAGCGAGGCAGCACACCTTCACAGAACTGTTTTCGAATGACGATGATCTTGTCCTAAAGTCGTCGGAATGCCAATCGTGTTTTCGAATAAATATTCATTTTGTAAATGGGCCATGGGATTATCAATCGGAATGCAACTTGATTTTTTTGCTGATGCAAGAAGGGGTTCTCCCAACGAGGTGCACCCAAATCTCAGTGGGGCTCCTCACCTACGGAGCTTTACATACCTCCCCCGAAAACCAACTTCAGCAGAAATTAAATTGCATACCCGGCGAATAATCCCTTTGGCCCAAGCCTACAACAATGCAATTTTCCAAAACGGTATTGGCGTTCCGACGATTTCGGGCTAGAGAGCCCCGTCATTCAGAAAAACAAAAAATTGCGAAAACGCGGAGCTCTTGAAGTGAGGAGCCTCACGAAACTTAGGGTGAACTTCTGGCGTAGAACGCCTCTACTCTCAAAGCTACTCACTTGAGGAGCCCAGCCAGCCGGGCAAAATATGTTCAAGTAACGGTGACCTCTTTCGGCGGCATGGGTCGTTCTTCGGCGGGTACTCCAGGCGGGGGGTTCGACGGAAAGTTACCGAAGGAATCAGCGGCGGTCGCGCTCAGTATTGAAGGGGTGAGTAGGGATAGGGCGACGTTTCTTCCGAGTTGGGTAGGCAGTTCCGTGTGCTGTATCCTCAAATATGTTTTGGTCCAGGAACACTCTACGCCGGCGTGCACATAACCGAACAGCTGCAAGCCCAACTAGGCATGGGCCCTGGTCCGGTGTTATTCTACACCACCAGCGCTCATCTGCAGGCGGGGCCTCTCTGCTTCCTGAGAGAACACCAGCGCTGAATTTTGTTCTTTGACGATATACGTTTTTTTCCATATTAAGAGCGGTGGTAGCAGTGTGGAAAACGGACGGGGTTGCGTTCTTATGGGGTCGGCAGTCCGTGCGCCGTACCCTCGATGAAGATCCAGCGGAACTACAGCCTTGCTCGGCGCGCTCGACACAGACCAACTACGATATCCGAGCAGGCGTGCGCTCTGGTCCCAGTGTTCACTCCCGGTGTCCGTCCACTTGCGGTTTCCCTCGGCTAGGGTCGCGAAAAAGCTAGACCCCCAAAATATGTTGACGAGAAAACATCTCGGACGCTACCAGCTAATAGGACACCGGACACACATGAAAACGTGTGTCACTAACAGATCATGTACGTACGTGAAAAGAGGTAAACGAGGAAAGAGAGCGGGCGAGGGGGGTATGCAGGTAATGCCTCTGAAGTTGCCTACAGAGCATGATCCAAACATACTTTTTACGAAGCGGAATATCATTCGGTGTTTGTTGCTTGTGAAACCAAATCGCTTTGAATACAAGTTTGCGACCAAGCGCCTTCAGCGGGGCCCTCCGAGGAGGGCCCCCGGCGAGATCTCGGAATAAACTTGCTTGCCGGCAGCCACAACATGTATACCAGTTAAGTTTATGAAATGTTCGTCCTTTTCCCAACTTTTTTCTTCGCACGCGGGCTTTCTCACGTGTGCACCGGTGAGCAGATACCGTGGGTAAGAAGCATGTATGTACTGCTGTATCGATGTTGGTAACAGCATCCTGGGGGGGGGAAATGTATTGCGGATGGGGGGGGCGGTTGCCTCGGGTCCAGCCCTCTGGGAAAGAGCAGATGATGGTTGATATCCGGGCGTAGAAAATAAAGGAGCATATACCTAAGAATATGAACACATTGAGAACACAAGGAGTACGGTCATCAAGCGCCAGAACTTCGGTAGAGAGTACCACGGGAGGGTGGCGGGGGTGTACTCGATATGATAGATGTACTTGATATCATGCATGGTCGTAGTCGTATGACCGTAGACCCTCGCATCCCTACAATGCCGGCACGGAGCATGTCGATTTCTCATTGACCCGAGGCAGATATTGCTTGCACCAAGCACGAAGCGCCGTGAGGTGTCTGGAGAGTCGCATGAAGGGTGAGCTGCACCCTACCAAGAACCGCTGATGAGGCGGACTTGCATATGGATGACAGCTTCAATAAGTTCATTTTGTTTCCGATGTAGGCACTTCCAGAAACAGCAATGTAACTGCCTCGTGGGTGCCTGACCTTATACACTACCTGGTAGGTTATCCGATCAATCCCCTTTTGCGGAGTGAAGGCTATTTACCTCGCACAAAAAATGTAACCCGACGACCAGCTGTGGGCGACCGCCGAAGAATATTAAAAAGGTACCCGGGTTGTCCAGCTGACGTGGTGAGCGGCATGTTTTACATTTTGTTCTTCTTTTTTTTTATCCTCCGGCGGATTGGCAAAAATAAAGCTCAAGCTCACCACACTTCCACGTTCGCGATTTCGCGTCGTGTGGTAATTTAATCCTTAGACCCCGTTGCAACACCAGACAAAGCTGTTGTTACCCTATGGGCTTCAGGCACGTTGACCCGACCTGACCCCCGAGTGGAGCAGATGCGGTAGAGATACAGTGTCGTTGCGAAACGACACCAACCCAACCTATATATAATGCGGGAGGCGGGGAGAAGAAAAATAAGACGGGAAAATCTAAAAATACTCCCGACGACTTTGGTCCAGCAGCACACAGGTAGGTAGTGCCATCATGGCCGATCTAGAATCTTGGTCCATGCTCTGCCATTCGGAGGCAGGATATTATCATTTACTCCGACTGGAGAAGATCTGCCATATCACCACTACAATGTCATCTACCTGCTGCTGTAAATAGACGACAAACCGTGAGTATATCCCTACAGCAGTAGTACTTGGCAGTATATACGAATGCTGTGGCATCCTTCTACACTTACGTGCTGCCAGGCCTGTATGATTATAATACTACTGTACATTAGCACCACTTTACTACTACTACTCCTATAGGTCTAGTACTTCTACTACTTATACCACTACCACTGCTACTATTAATACTACACCTATACTACTACTACTACTACTACACTACTCTACTACTACTACTATTACTACACTACTACTACACTAGTACTACTAGTACTACTACTACTCCTATTATGATTGTACTACTACTGTAGATAATATTGCTACTATTACTCCAATACCTACTACTACAGTCCTACTACTACTATACTACTACTACTACTACTACTGCTACTACTACACTACTACACTATTCTTCTACTATACTACTTTTTTTTTTTTTTTTTTATCCATCCCATTTCTTATCTTCGCCCTTCTTCTCTCTCTCCCTCTTCAGCAGTAACCCAGACCAGGGGT
>JBBMHQ010064754.1:0-14104 GCA_037834295.1 Postelsia palmaeformis
GTTGCTGAAGTGACGCTGCTGCTGTAGTCTACGAGTACGTACCCACCGTGAGGTGCGCGCCGCGTGCGCTTCTCTTAATACCCAAACCCGCGCCAGCCGACTGTTGTAGTGGCCACGGAGAGATGCGCCTCCCGCTGACCACGCGTCGGGTGCGAAGCAACGACGCTGTACAGCTGTGCCACCACCCAACTCATCGATCGTTCTGTTGCTGCTCGTTGTCGTGGAGAGCATCATGGATTCAGAGAGCTTGCTCTCCTCGCGTACCTACCTGGTGTGATATCATAATTTGTTCGTACCTAGTACATGGTATGATCTGTGATGGTACTACGCGGCTTGATATATACCATACGGGATGGAACAAACACGGTATGGGATAGGGGATATGTTGGTGGTATGGTATATGGGAATATGCGAAAACCACCGTATGTGGTACGGTATATGTTGACGGTATGGGACGGGAAAAATACAGTATATGGTATGGTACGTTTGCGGTATGATACCATGGTACGATGTCGTGGATATATTACATGGCTAAATTTGCCTGGTGGTAAGGTATGTTTCAGTATATAAGGTCCGTAAGGGTCGAATACTTCGTACGAATATCATATGTGACGAGCTTATATATCGGGCATTATTGGGAAGTGTTCGAAGATGTATAAGTCTTGCGGATGGACAGACAGACAGACAGACGGAATCGCATTTACCAAAACATTGGAGACTCAGTTCTACAAACTGAGAATATTCGAAGTGTTTTTTTTCCCCGCCAGCTAAAAGCGTTTTGAGGCCCATGTGTAGCGAACTGAACCAACGGAACAACAAGCGCGATGATATGATAATAGCGATTGTGTTTTTTTCGACGCCTTTGAGACCCATCATGTTTGGCGACACAATAAACAAAACCACGAATTTGCGAGCACGGTATGGATTGTGTTATATCCGACATGTATGTGTGTGTTTTCCCACCTTACCCACTTCCTCGGGGGGGCATGCTGAAGCGACAAAAAAAACGAGTGCGATATCGACCGTGTGCTATTCGGCTCTTTTTTCCCCCAATAACTGTGGCCATATCGACCGTGTGCTATTCGGCTTTTTTTCCTCAATAACTGCTGTGGCCATTTTCGAGGCAAAGGCTTACCGACCGAGACAAAAAAAAATCGACTACTGCCGTGCTAAATGTGTGATATTCGACATTTTTGTGCCAGCGCATTTTTTTCTTCCTTTTTGTCCTTCTCTCTGGAGTCACAAAACGAAGTGGTGCGTGAAGTCACGCTCGTGGACGGTTTTACCTTGCTGCTCAGCGAGCGGCCTTCTGAGCACATGTGTCCTCTTTCTTTCCCGCCCGCCCGGTATTTTCGCTTTCATTCTCATCGAAAACATGTTGCATGCTTATGAGTGATCGACGTTGAAGCTCATGCTGCATACTAGTAATAGTCGGACGACACACAAACGCAAACACAGTGTAGAAATTATGATCACCATGTTACGAACGTGTTACCAAACAGCACGCATATATTATACGTCACAGCAGGTGCCCCACCGCCCCTTTCCCTCCCTCCTGTGGGCGCTTGCTTCCATTCCTATCGAACATAAAGTACAGTGATCACGACGTACGTGTGAGGGACAAACAGTACGCATGTATCACACGTACGTCTTTACAGCTTTTACGCTTGCTCGTACCGTCACGTTGTTTCACGTGTGACTCAGTCAAAACTCTGTTACCATGTTCAATGAACAAACAGCACGCTTATATTATACGCACATATTTAGCTTTTGCACTATTGACACCGTGACTTTTTTTACGTGTGGTCGAAAACTCTGTGTAAACCAGGTTACTAGTTCGTGATGAAGCACCTGGTGTCTATGCCTCCGAAACGAAAGCTAGGCAAAAGGCCTGGTAAAAAGTACCACGGGTCCACGACACTCGAGGGATTCTACTGAACAGCGGCTGAAGATCAATTTTCCAGGTGTCGGGCTATCGATTTTTTACGATGGTGCGGCCTACGAAGCGCTTCCGAGTGGGGTCAAGGTCCGGGCGTAGACCCAACCCACCCCCCGATGCTAGCCCTATCCCCGACCCCGAACCGGGCACTCAAGCGTGGTGTTCTGATTTTCGTCACCAAAGACTCCCAGCACCACACCGTGAAAACAAAATAGGCAGGTGCAAACAACGAGGCAGACAAAAAACAAGGCTACGACCACATGTACAAATAAACGAAACACAAAACAGGCAAAAACAGCACAGCGGTACAAAAAAAACGAAACCGGTCACCAAAGCTGTAATGTACCAGGTAAAATATAACAATACACGACAAATAAACAAAAAAGGGGGACAAAATGTCAAGTAGAAAACTGGCAATGACCGAGAACGGATAATGATCTGTCTTCATCTCTTCAGGCCAACCTCGCCGCGGCGTGCAGTAAGCACCCACAGAAAGCTACATTGTGACGCTAACTCGGGCACTGCCCGCGACAGACAAAGTATGAATGAAGCAGACGAACTCTTCGCGCAATACCATCCCCTCTTCGTGCTGGTCATCGCTATTTACGAGCCTAACTAACCCTGCAGTGAGCAATTCAATACGCAAAGAACTTTCGGCGAGCCTAGGACATGCAGTGCTAAGCTGTACCACCATGACGACACTGAGCTTGTGGCAGTCAGCGCTGGCTGTTGATTTATGGAGTACCAGATGTCTTCCGACGAACAACAGCCTGTTCAGGCAAAGGAGTTGTGTCGCACAGGCAAGTGTTCAGCCGTGTCAGTACGCAAAGCCGTACCCACCCTGGCAGGTATTACAATCCCCGCTTGATGCTCACGATAGGATTGCAAGCGGGTGTTCTGTTTCTGGCCAGAGAGGTACCTACTATGCTTACCCCAAACCGCACACCGCTGGGTTTTTTTCGAGGGGGGGGACGCCTCCTCCAAAAAGCTGCGGGCACGATTTGTCTGTAGCCGCGAGCGGTTTCCTCGCCCCGCCCTGTCAGACGCGTGAAACTACACCCTTGGCTTTGTACCCAGCGGATGGAGCGGATGGATGCCTGACGACCGACACGTCGAGACAACAAAAAACAGCTACTCGCGATTGTACCAGGTCGATACGTACGATAAACCGTAAAAAATACCAGGTATATAGTAAGGTGGGGGGAAAAACGACGGCCTCTCGTACGTACCACGTGTCGAAGACATAATGAGCGCCACGTGTGGACGAAACCAACCTACGGCCCAATACAACCTACCAACGGAGGGCCTTCCTACGGCTGGGGCTAACACCTAGGAGCATCGCCCAAGTCGGGAACAAACCGCAAAACACCAACACCCAATGCAGGAGCATCGCCATGCCCGCCTGTGGCGCGCTAGGTGCACGGCCCAAAAAGAGGCAGCAGCAGCAGCAGCAGCCACTTCCACGGCGGCTGATTCCTGCTGAATATGGCGCATTCAAACCCACCTATGCTATATCCAGACCCGTTGGGACAGGACAGGCTTATACTCGACTAAAACGACACGCTCGGCTCGTGTAAAGCTGTCCCAAACAAGACTTAAGGGGATCAGAAAGAGGATGGCGAGAAGCTTACAAGGGTGTGTGTGTATACTCTGCTAGTACCCGGGTATATATTATGGGGGTACCCGGGTAAAAACTCTGCGAGTACCCGGGTATAGACTCTGGGGGTACCCGGGTATAGACTCTGGGAGCACCCCGGTACGTACTATGGGGGTACCCGGGTATATACTCTACGAGTAACCGGGTATATAATCTGCAAGTAACCGAGGTATGTACTCTGGGGGTACCCGGATATGTGCTCTAGGGGTGCCCGGGTGCCCACTCGAATTCGATCTCAACAGCCAGGATTGGTACCCAGGTACTCCACAGTATACACATGAGTCGCTACTGAGCGCAACCTTGCATAATGAGGAGTTGCCTTCCCTCAGGTACCTTGGAAAATATGAAATACCCCCCCTCAGGTATATACTCAGGTAAACTAACTTCAAATGGGAAGTCGACGCGGACGCATACTACGAAACCGCTCCCGGTTGGTTGAACTTGTTCGTGGTACCAAACACACTAGCGTCAGCCTCACATACCCGACCGTTCCCCAGCGCGGTTCTTGCGATCCTGAAGCCGTCGACGAAATGAGGTACCATAGCCTGCAACGCGATTCTTGCAGCCAAAACCGTGAGCCAAAGTAAAGTAGACAGCCGGCATGGCTGTGGAGAGAAAGAAACGCGAGAGCCAAGCGTTCCTGCCACGACCATCCACACCCGAATACGAGGACGCCACAGGACACCTACAAATATGAAACGTAACTCTAGTAAAGAAATCAGATCGAGATTTACACGGACACCAGAAATTCGGCAGTCGTCATACCGTGAAGCCTCAGACCAAGATTTACAGAAGAAAAAAACCCCGCAGGTGTCGTCATGCTGAAGCCATTGTAGCGAGCGCACTCACTGCTGAATAATGAGGAACCCAGCCTGGACAAGCTTTCCTGTTTGTTCTTGCGGTAGGTGTCCTGTACTGCTATCAATAGAGGCTACGAACATCACCACCAAAGCCTCGATCAGCCTGGACCACCTTTCCCATTCATTACAGAAGTAGATGCCCTCACTCTGTAGAACCAATAACACCACCAGACCCAACATTCACCCTCGAAGAACAACGCCCTTCAGCTTCACCGAGCCAGAACAAAAGAAAAGGACCGCCTTGCTCACTCACCCTCGACGAATAACGCCTTCCAGCCTCACCAACACGCAACAAAATAAGAGGCCGCCTTGCTCAGAGCGACGGACTGCTCGTGGCAGCAGGCGCGACGCACTCAGGACAGAAATCCCAGTTGTCCAGGGTTCCCCACTTGCCGAACTTTTCGTACACGTACGGCAGTCGAGGGTTGCTCGCATGCAAAAAGCTCATGATCTGGGAGTTCGTTAAAAGAACGGTCCCCTCTCCCATGCCCAGGTTTACTTCTGCGACCCGCGCAAACGCAAATAACGAAAGCAGGGAGGAAACCGAGCGTGGAGGAGGAGGATGGGGGGGGGGGGGGGCGGACTCATTTGTTGCTTGCCTCTGGGTCATGTGACCATTGACCACGCATCCCTTTCGAAACGGAGCATCGTTCCTACTCCTAGTAGAGACCACTCCAACCGTTTGACGCTCAGTACGCCGTTTCCATGTATGACATGATTTTTTTTGCTGTGCGTGCATGACCTTATCCCACTTCCTGTTTCACTACCTGTGGCCATCATCTATCGCCTGGGATAGCGACCGCTTTCTCGCTGCAGTCTAGTGTACCGAGCTTCTCCGTGTCACATTGTTCGTCTTATTTTTCTGGGGGGCGGTCAAGTATACCAATCTGGCCGGAAGACGTGAGCGAAGTGTGTGTTTTCATAATGAAGAGATAACGGTCTTTATGCGCTCTTGCCAAAAGTGGTACGGCACGTAAAAATAGGGCATGTAGTCCCTGTATAGTGCCTGTTGTCCTCTATATAGTGACGTTGGAATCGCTTGACAGAGGTGGGATTGACCAGTGTGGCAGTGTGCAGAGTAGTGTCGGTTTCCGCCATAGTGCTGGTAGTGTTGCCTGGCGCGCATCATACCAACAACATAGAAGGACCGGAGTAATGGAAAAGATCATCAGAAATCGGGAACCGATATGATAATAATCTGCAGTTTGTTGTTGTAGAGAGAATTAGGCGTTATGGTTCATATTATTTGGCTGGGTACGTATCAGTAGTACGTAGCTTGCTTTGACAGCAGTAGCGGGCACTGTTTGGTTGATCGCGCTTGTGGGTGTACCAAGTGGATACCGCGCGGAACGGTGCTGGCAGACTGGTAGAACAGCGAACAGACAGAACCCGTGGGTTGCATCTGGACAGCGGTCGCTCGCTGGGCCAGGTACTTGTGATTTCTTAATCAGGTATTTCGTGACCGGCACTACTGCACACATAATGTGTACACTGTACTATTTCAAGTAAAGCCTCCTTGGTTTTGTCGATCAGAGGAGGGGTTGCATGCAAGCCTCGGCGATTCACCTCAGGCACAGCTACAGGTGCGCCACATGAATTAATTAACTGGGAACATAATAACTTTTTTACAGTGTCGGCTCGACTTTTTCACTCAGCATCTACCAACTTTCCTGTTTTGCAGTGAAATTGGCATAGGATGCACATTGCCTTTTTTAACCAAGAGTTCGAGCCTGGCCCGGAAAAAGAAATTTTTCAAGCACTGTTGAGTACTGTAGTACTGCCAAAAGCGCTTTGGGTTCGCACGCGAGCGCGAAACATCGCGGACACATATGTATACACACGGTGGTGCATCTGCAACGTCACACGCTACGTACCGAGTACGCGATACAGGAATGGATTTTGCACGTTCGCTCGGCATGCTCGATCCTTTGACGTTCGTGCATCTGAAGTGCCTCGCGGTGCGCGGTCACGTGCATGTCGAATATATACGTGACACGAATCGGATGCGGTGCAACCTGACACCAAAAGCGGTGCAACCCGAGCCAATGCGGTGCAACTTGACCCAAACGCGGGGCAACCTCAGCCAAATGCGGCGCAATCTGAACCAAATGCGGCGCGACCTGAGCCAATGAAGAATGAGCTTCTCAAGATAATCTGCAATAAGTGCAATATCTGACACGGAACGCAAGGCAGCGGAGGCAAGCAGGCAGGCAGGCAGGCAGGCAGGCGATTAAGCAGGCGCAACGCACCCGTAAAAGGAAGAGGGTCGTTTATTCTGCTGCCGTCGCAGCTTCCGTCGATCCACGCGAAACTGTAGGCGTCGCGGTACTTCGGGGACATCCAGAGAACGTGCAGAGCCTTCTCGAACATCGGGTGCAGCACCCAAAACAGCGGATCCATCGGGCTGGCACCACCGGCCATCATGCCGACCGCGCCAGGCTCGCACCCGATCTTGACGATATAGCGCAGGAGCAGGCTCGCCTCGGCGTCGGAGAGTCTGACTCCGTCCTGCGCGCAACAGCATACGCATAAGCAACAGCATAAGCAGCACAGGACCAGATGGCAACATTGCGCATGAAAAGGCCCAGTATTTCTCGGAGGTCGAATACCTCACGCCCCACCCTGTAATCCTAACCCTAACCCTGACCCCATGACTAGGGTAAATTACTTGGATTTAGAGTGGGACACATTTGGCATGGCAAAAGGGTATACGCAGCACATTTGTGTACACACATACCGATCCTAGGTAAGTATCATAGCTGGAGCACAAGCGAGTGGATGGGGGGGCTCCTTCTCGCAAAGAATGACGAATAGAACGAGGAGGAAAACAAATTAAGTAAAAAAGCAAAAAACAGTACGCACGGAACATCCGTCCCATACCCTACCAGGTACATAATTAACGAAGTATGTGCGGGACATCGACGCCATACCCTACACGAAAATTGCTTGCGATATCTGGCACGACAAAAGTCCAGGCTGATACTTACGGCTAATACTCATTGATGGAGCCTTTGTATGCTGAAGCTAGCGTGTGTGTTGTTCACATTAAACCGTTATTTCTATCATATGATGTATACCCGTCGACAACCAGCACAACCGGTGTCCGTGCCGATTGTCCGTGCCGATTCGTAAAATCCTAGAAGAGATGCAAGTTATGTGGTCACAAAGCTACGCCACAGAGATAGTACGTTGCCACGTACCAGTATGCAGTAAGCACAGCAGGTAGGGGGCAGTGCAATGACATGACATCATACTGGATACTACAGGCATGACATACAATTCTATGAAATAAAGAAACGAAAGAACGCAAGGAGAAAACAAAAACAAAGAAGACAATACGAAAAATAACCGAATCAAGGAAAAGGAAAAATAACTAATAAAGAAACGAAAGAACGCAAGGAGAAAACAAAAACAAAGAAGACAAAACGAAAACCGGATCAAGGAAAAGGGAAAATAACTGCCGTGCCCCCCCCCGCAGAGGATGTGGCAGACACTCAAAAAAAGCGAGCTGGAAAAAGCTGGAAAAGAAGAAAAACAATGATAACACCACTACGTGTAAGCAGAGTGAGCCAAAGAACCAAAGGAAAATAACAGGCAAACCGATACACAAAGCACCCTCCAGTTAACGGCAGCAGTTTGTGGTACGAGTACCATAGCAAGGGTCTCCCTGCTAGTCCGCCTAGTACCTTGCCACCCTGGCTGTCGTCTCCGTCCTGCGTTCGTCGACTATGCCCGGCCCCTCGGCGTCAGACAGAATCAAGCAAACCAGGCTCGTCATCCACCCACGCCACATGACTCCTTCAATAAGGCTTACCGATCGAAAAAAGGAAGTCAAAAATATAAAATGAAAATCACAAAGGATCAGCGCAAGAAGAAAAAAGCGTAGGACGCACCGTTTCTTGAAATAAGAATAAGAAGCCCAGTCTGGGTCAAAAGCATTCACGGTTCTTAGAGGCGTTGTACGATGGGGGTTCCCCCTCATTTTTCCTGAGGCTCTTTGCTTGAGGAGCTCCACACGCCTTTTCGAAAATTGACTTCAGCAAGAATCAAACTACATCTCGATGAACGCTCCCATGGCCCAAGTATACATTCACGTCATTTTTCGGAACAAGGTTGGAATTCCGACGATTTTGGGTTAAGGAGCCCCGCCATTCAGGAAATATCTAAGCGGAAATGTGCGACCTCTATCGTAAGACGCGCCTACAACTACAAGGTTCTCTGCACTGTGTACCTGAGCGAGCCCCCACGGCCGATCGCTTGACTCGTCGTACGAAATAAAGGTGTCGCCAGCAAATCTGTTTCTGGCCTTGCTCAGGAAGTTGTGGGTTAGGGAGTAAATCTGACAAGAGGGTCGCCAACGGCGGGGTACAGCAGTGTGTGAATGCACGGACGGCGGTCAGTGATACTTCGTCTACTTTTCAGCGACATATTGTGCAGCACCTTCGTGCTGTGCCCGTCATTCAGGGCATCGAGGTATTGTTAATGGTACAACCGGGCGAGGACTGTTTCCGGGGTCAGCCAGCAGGTTACTCAACAGGTCAGCCAGCAGGTTGACCGACAAACCAGCTAATACGACAGGCAACAGGTTAGGCAATAGGTTAGCCCAACAGATCAGCCAATAAGCCAGCCCACAGGTGAGGCAACAGGCCAGCCAGCAGGTTGGGCAACAGGCCAGCCAGCAGGTTCGTCATCAGGCCAGTCAACGGCCAGCAGATTAGCCAACAGGTCAGTCAACAGATCCGCCAGTGGCTCAACCAACAGATCAGCCAATGGCTCAACCAACAGATCAGCCAACAACTCAACCAACAGGTCAGCCTAAAGGCCTGCCAACATCGAGCAAAGCTCGATCAAACCGTGGCGAATACAGTCGGTACATCGTCTCGAGATTTCCACGCTGTTGCGCAACAGCCAGAGGCTGATACGCCAGCGGCTGCTGATACACACGCCAGGCCCCCTGCTGCGCCTCCTACCTCTTCAACAGTGGGGGAAAACGCTCGTATTCGCGTGCTCCGCTGATATTGCATGCAAACAAAAAGTTGTCACATCTACTCTTGTCACAAGACCATTGTTATTAATAGCAAGGCCGACCGACACACGACGAGCGTCGCCCCCCTCAGTCTATCCTCTGATGACCTACCCGTCTGCTCATGGCGGGACCATGCAAAGAAACGCGAGGGGGAAGGCACGGTGGGTGTCTAGAACCACACCAATGCTGTATACAGGGGTATAGGGGGGGGGGGGGTTGTCGGACACAATACTTTTGCCGACTGAAGGAGCTCCTCAACTGAGGAACTGTCCGGCAACGTAGGCATTTATTGGCATTATTGGCATTACTGGCACATACCTGGTAGGCATAGAGGCATTATATACAGCCATGTTGGCATTATGGGCAATATTTTCGCGATCTCACGAAATAAAAGATTGAGCTCTTCTTTTCCCAATTGTGATCGTAGCCCACGGGACTGATTCATCATCGGATTGAGCGCACGCACACACCGAGTTTCGTGCGTTTTTTAGGGTTAAGGAGACGGAGCGGGGTTTAATGAAAGCTTTTCTCAAGGAGGGAGCCTGGGCAGGATTACGTACCCCTCCTGACGTCGAATGACTCTGTAACTGTTTCGGTTCACACCGCCCAAAACAGGCCGGCACCTGGCCATATGAGAGGCCACTTCCACACGCCCCCCTTCATGTGCATTCAACAGTCATCACCACACACTGGCAGCAATGGCTACGCAAAAAAAACGAAAGAGCGCAATCGGTATGCGTCGCACACACTCTCAGACTGGGAGGGGAAGACCCCTAAACGCACTGTCATACTGTGAGGGGGAAAACACCCCTACTGCATACAAGTAGTATTAATAGTGGTGTTCTTTTCCCCCATCCTCTTTTTTTTCCCAGCTTGTCACGTGGCCTGCGGGCGGGGGGGGGGCACTTATTTCTCCTATTGTTGTTTTTTCTTGCATATGTGGCAACGTAGTATCTCTGTGGTGTAACTTTGTGACCACAGAACTTGTATCTCTTTTAGGATTGATGAATCGGCACGGACACTGGGTGTGCTGGATGTCGTCGGGTAGAAAGAACGGTTTAATGTCAAGACCACACACATTGAAAGCGCTGCCGGTTGCGCAAAAAGGCCAGAGCTCGACATGAACATACAAATGCCGGCCGTTTCATTGCAATCAGATGCGTCCTTCGATACACAGGGGGTGACAACCTTTTTTTTGCCGACGTTCCTCGCTCGACCTTAAGGAGCGCTGCACTATCAGTAAGTAATTCCTGAGTCACCCAAAACCAACCCCGAGAGAAAAAACGACGAATTTTCAACCCGAATGGGAAATGGCCTATTGCAGTAGGTATAATAAAAACACATACCAGTATGAATTGTATTTCAGCGATATTGGGTAGTTTTCCCAGTCAAGGAGCTACATCAGTCAGAAATATTATCGCCAAAAAAAAGTACAGTACCCCTATATCGTATCACGCGTCACCAAAAAAAGGTACAGTGCCTTCATCGTACAACGCGTCACCAAAAAAAGTACAGTACCCCTTTCGTACCACGCACTATCGATAAAAGGGTACAGGACCCCTATCGTACCACGCCTGACCATGAAATAGCCGTCACACCCTACCTCATCATTAGACATGCTCAAAGCGTCTACGTTGCAGGTGCACCCGCACGGCTCCGCCTGCCCCCTGGTGCACTCGATGTCGCACTCGTTGAGGTCCGGTATGAAGGAGTTTCTCGGCCAGAAGTTGACGGTCATGAACTCGAGGAGGAAGGTCAGCAGCTCCGGGTTGTACTGCGGATGTTTCTCGTGGAACTCCTGCATGTCTACGCTGCAATGGAACGCGCCGCCCAGCAGACCGTGGATGTCCCCGTGTACCTGTAAATGAGTAGGAAGGGCGGGGTAGATAAGTACGGGGCGGAGGAGGAGGAGGAGGAGGAGGAGGAGGAGGAGCGCACAGCTTCAACGCGAGCAAGACGACGGACACTTTCTTAACTCTTTCAACTTTTAACAAATGGCAGAAAACGTCCTATACCACAGATCCTGTCCTCTCAAGAAGCTCTGCACAAATGATATTGGTACTACCACAGCTGCTTGACCCTCGAGAAAGCGCAAAAGCACCCCGTGAATACCACGGTTTAGCTACAAGTTATTCACCCTCGAAGAAACTGCCGAATTTTTCGTGCGAATACCTTGCTCGTGATTTCCTTCATCATCTCAACTTTACCCCGTCCAAAGGCAAAGCGAGATATCAAATACCCCGAAAGTACTGTATTGCCGTGCATGAACGTGACAAGCAGTCCCGCAGAAATAGAGATTATAATAATTTTTAGTTCGAGCTTCGCACGGGAACAAAATAAAATCACTCAATAACGATAGCATAGCTGTCGCTACAGCAGGACCTGACGCAGAAGGATATCCGTAACCGTCGTCAACTCGTGTGCGCTGCTGCAATGGTTGGCAGCCGTGGGCAATACGAAGTGTTGTTGGTGTTGCTGCTGGTGTTGGTGTCTGGTCACAAGCCAGGCATTTCTTGTTTTTCTTTTGCGGAAAGTGTTGTGTCGTAGCGATTGCGAAAGGGGCCCCTGATTTTTTTTGCGCGGTGAAAATCAGAATCTCGCAC
The DNA here is from genome assembly GCA_037834295.1 of Postelsia palmaeformis. Classification (NCBI taxonomy): domain Eukaryota; class Phaeophyceae; order Laminariales; family Laminariaceae; genus Postelsia; species Postelsia palmaeformis. The sequence goes on from JBBMHQ010064754.1 coordinate 12,086, forward strand.
TCGCTCGAAACAAAATTGACAATGTGTAGCGCTTCTTCCGACCTAATCATTTTTTATTTTTATTTTCTAATCATCACTTTCACCTTTCAGCCTAGCTCGTAGGAGCTTTCACCCTCGACGCCCTTCTGGACAAGCCGTGGTCACAGGTGTCTACCCTTATCCCCCCCGGTACATGCCTTTATTTTTTTTTCGCGCATGGGGTTCAGCATTCCCACTGCTCGGCGATTTTCATCGATTTTTAGCTAACTCACGCTCTCGCGCTTTCCGCTAATCAATTTATTTTTATGGAAGATAAAGCCCCTGAGCACGCACTCGGTGAGACTTGAACCCCCCAAACTGATCTTGACAGGCGCGCGGACTACCTATCAAGCCACCGGGGACGTGCCATACATATATCGAGAGACAATCCACAATTATATCTTGTTTCAGACACGGAAGACGTTATTGATATCATTCGGACCTGAATGCTTGACGGAGTTGGACCAATAAGACTTCATTCAGACTTGAAACATGGAACGAATCAAAAGTTGGACTAATAAGACTTCAGGCTTGCAACACGCAACCAATCCGACCTGTATCCTTGACGATAATAGATTCAACACCGTATACAGGCCCCGTTGTAAATAACTCGACTGCTTTGATACGTGTAGGACCACACTCCGTCCCACCCAATATTTCTTAGCCCGGTCCAACAAAAAAAGCTTATTGCCCCCTTCCACCACTGCAGTCCCGTGCTGTGAAGATAATACTTGGAGTTAGAGCAGAAACGTGCAAGAATTAGGGCAAGGGCTTCACGAACGGGATCGGGACAGGGCGTGGTTGGACTGGGATCACCTATAGGTCGAACCTCTTTCAGGTATTGCGATGAAGTCGGTGTCGGAGCGCACGCAGCGGAAGATGACCCGCCATCGGGCAGATAATGTGTATCTATCTACACTATAAATAGACGATCACGATGATATAGATCCTGAGCTACCCCCACGAGCTGTTGCGCAGGACCTGTACGCACGGTACAGACCCAACCCAGAAAAATAAATCCTGGGAATACGGCAGTCCCGGAAAATGTTGCCGTCGTAGAAGGGGCAATAGCCTTGAACCTAGTTGCACGAAGATTTGTTCCTAAAGACGGTGGCTGGAGTCCTGAATGGGTTGAGCTTATTCCTCCGGGTGCTACCGGTATTTCGATTCGTGAAATCACACCCGCGTACCCACCTTCTGCTCCATGCAGGACTCCCACGCGGACAAGGTGTCGTGCGCGTCGAAGCACCCCACGAACACATCAGCCGTGGCAAACGTGGCGTGCGCTTTGAGGTTGCAAAAGGAGCTCGTGCGCGTCAGAAGCGGGACGTCCTGTCGAAAATGAGGCCGCCGCCCGAAATAAACAGCAGCAGGAACACCACGAAGGAGGGAACCCGAAACAAGCCGCGGGAGCAGCACCACAAGGAAACCCAAAACAGATAGCACAGGCAACACAAAGGGGACAAGCAAGGGAAAGGTGTTAGTCGTCATGGCACGAGGCGACGTGGACCGTCGAAACGTCCTCTCAGTAAGAAGTAACGAAACGGTCACAGGCAAAGACGCTATTAAAATAGGAGATCAACCTTGGGTTGACTCCTTAACTGGTCACCTCCTTCATTAAAACTACAGCAGTACACTGTGGCCAAAACAAGCCTTAACGCCTCCAAAATGACCGTTCTTCTATCAGTAGAAAACCGCGTGACACGCATCGAGAACAGGAAAAAAATGCATACCAGGGTACTTGGTAGTCATCAGCATCATCACTACCAAGACCTTTAGGAGGCATGGTACTGCACTATGTCACAGGCGTCGAAAGCACGAAGAAAAATACCAAAACCTCGGTGCCTTGGCATAAACGACGAGTCTTCCCCGTCGCACGTACACAAACGTGTAGCACCGACAGCGCACGCATCACCTGGTAGTTGTTGATGGCGGCGATGTACCCGTAAGCGTTGTGGTTGGTGGCAATCCTGCCGTCGACCAGGACGTCTTCCGGGTCGT
>JBBMHQ010064765.1:0-14104 GCA_037834295.1 Postelsia palmaeformis
TTCACTGTTCGTTCGGCAGTATGAGCGGCGACTCGAAAGCGCCTAATGGCCTACTTCATCGGTGAAGCAGACGGTGTAGACGGTGGATCAGCACAACGATTGGCTCGAATATGGGGTGAAGGCACGGATAACGCCAATACTTGGTAGGGGGTTCGATGCATTGATGGAAAACATCGAGTCGGATGAACTGATTCTGCATTTTGCAGAAGCTGTAATCGCTGTAGCACGGGAAAGTTTATATTCAGTTCACACACTTGGACGGTGTACCAGCATTGATATCAGTGATATTCGACGCGTTTCGAGTATTGATATGAGCCGCACAACTTCTGTATATTTCTGATCGACCGGTGGGCGATGTAGCGTGGGTGGTCTGTTCGGGATTTGCTGGCTTTCGTGGGCCCTTACACCAGAATCATTCTGCTGAAAGTTGTAAATGACGGGGATTGCATGGCGTCCTCTCAACTGCCACTGGTAACCCTGGTCGTGTTACCAGCCTTATGTCGAAAAGGGATGCTTGGGCCAGGGGCAAGCCAGTCGTTCAAGTTTTGGGGGTGCTGGCTTTCCGGATGCATGGAGTTGCCTTTGAAGTGAAGGCGTGTACATGTTTGGTAGGCGGAGGCGATAAGCAATTGCTTCATTTGTCAGGTTGTCCTTCTTGTTCCAAGTGAGCAAAAAACTGTACCTTGTGGGACCCTGCAGGTTGAAAGAAATAGTCAGGAGGTTACGCGTGTATGCGAGGGATTACGCGTGTAGAAGTGTGCATTTTGTCGTACCTCATCAATATATTACACCCCTTTGGAATTTATTTATGTTTCCTTCAAGTATATACCAATAAATCGTCTTGACCGTGGTTCGCTTGAAGTATTTCTTAGACCTCGGTGTTTTTTACCGCCGTTAAAACACCTGCGCGCAAACACGCCAAGGCCACGTCCTCGCGGCGGTGGCCTCACCTATGTCACTCGCTGCTTCCAACAAATGCGTCGTGTCTCTGCTCGGCAACCGGCGAGATTCGCGCGCCGTTTCATTTGACTAAGGACGGGAGTCACTTTTCTAAAAAGCAGTTGGAACGTCCACGACTAAAGACGCGACGACAACTGGCTTGCGACGGTGGCGTTATACGTGTCACCCACGGCTGGCGATGAAGTATCGTGGTTCCGCCCAAACCACTCGGCGATCGATCTCATTTCACTTGATGAAAACGTAGACACTTTTCCACGGCTGTCGGACTTTGGTTGTGAAGTCTGGCGTACTTATTTGAAAATAATAAAAACATCAATCAGCGTTAATTCTGATTGAAAGTGACGATGATATGATGTAATCATCTCAAATTCCAACTGTTCATATAAAGTCGAACACTTGGCCCTTCACGGGTGACAAAGGACGCTTTGCCTTGTAGATTCGTGCGATTGAGAACAGCAACAAACGATTGCTCGTGATGTATATCACTCGGGGCGTCATCAATATCAGGATTAGCGTATATCTTTGTACCGTGTCCGCAGGTACCCGAGAGGTCTCGTCGGACTCTCCAGGCGTAACTTTTGACCACACTGGCGGAAGAGTTGCTGCAGGTCGCGAGTAAAACAAAACTGTGTATACTAACATGAACAGTAAATGGACAACAGTCCTGCTGCTTCGGTCTGTGAGGTCGCCAAGAGTAACCACCGAGTGCTTGCGGTACAGAGCGGTGTTCACATATATCCATGCCATGGCTGTATCTGCAGAGAATTTAGCAAGGCACGTGTGGGCTTCTTCGTGCATTCCCCGTGCCTTGCTAAAGTAACGGAAATTTTGGTGCCCTTCATTTAGGCGACCCTTGTCGATGGGTTTCCGAAATGTAGTTCCAGGCGTTTGTTTGTGCGATTGCTCTTACTACTGCTGTGGCGAAGTGTTTCTTAAAGAGTAGAGATCGTACTGCACTTCACTAGTTGAACGCACTGAACGACAATGTACTCGGCGTGTAACATCGCCTCATAACACTACACAAGAACACCGCCCATCATGATGCAGTATTGATTGAACTGCATTGTACAAAGTTCTGTTCGGGCTGAGCCCCCGATGCATGCACATTGCACCAGGGGCGAAAAACATGCAACAGTGGCAGAATGTAACAAGTGCGAAGACTTTACTCTGCGACTATAGTTCATCATGGTGCGTGTGTTCGCGGAAGATATTAACGTCTGCAGTATAGCTAATCCCACCAGTACCTCTCCGCACGTCCTCCCAAACATCACCCGAACATACTCTGCCCCCATCCCCGCGACAAGTAGCCCATGAACGACAAGATTCACTGCTGATGTATTACTCATATTGTCGAGGTAAGTGCATTCGGTCGCTCTCGAACTGCTCCAGGGTCATATCCGGCGGTTGCTTCTTGCAGTCAATAATTTCTCACACACCAAGCACACCCATGTATCGTATTTTGCGAAATCTCCAGCTCCCCTCAATGTCTCAAGGAATCAATAGACATGACGTTGAGGTTGACCACACGTGTCTTCTATCTGTATGAGGGAGACGCCTCACCCACTAGTCCGACCAACTGCTGTTGCTGTGTAGCTGCTTTTTCCCTTGTGTTCAGAGCGGTATGATACGCGGCAAAATACTGTCGAAAGGCACACGCCTACATGGAGCTAGGCGCGAACAAAAATTTCTTGGTATCAGCTACCTTTGCTCGCGGGCGGAAGGCCGAATACAACGACTTGACGATTGTTCGTCAACGATAATAAGTCATGCACGGAGCGAGTATATATGGCGGGGCGTTCGTAGTTGATTTCTGTTTTGAATACTCTCCCGGCGACTTGTTTCAATTGCTGTTGTGTGGTCAATGAAATATGTTTAGTTTACCCTTGCTTTTACTGCATTTGGGGAAGTTATCCATTGCACTATCAGCGCTATATAACCGTCACGAGTGATGGGCAGCAAGATGTCCGAGAGATTTTCATCTTGATTCGTGCATTTAGTGAATAGACCTCTCTATTTCAGGCCCTGAGTTCGTTGATGAAATTGAGGAGGTAGCTCTGTTTTTTCGCGCTGAGATAGTTGTGTCAACAAATTTGTCTCCGGCATTCACGCGTATGACGGTGATCACGTCTTCTTGGCTAGCTTCTGAATATAGTACCGTTGAGGTACGGGCTCAACTCGCGAACCCAGGTCTGATTTTCGGCGGTGAGCAGGCCTTACGTGTTTTCGATTCACAGCGGTACGCTGTCAAAAAACATGCCGGATCCCAGTTCCCTCATCATGTTCAAGCAGACCACCGCTACTCTGAGCGCTTACACTGCAGCCACGAGATTCGCCTCCAAAATAGGTTGCGCTGTCAACCCTTGCAGCCCTACCTGAAATGTAACCGGGTACTTCAAGCGGAACAAACTAAACGATGAGGTCGCCCTGCCGTTGTACTGCTTATTACTCCAGGCTGCATTCAAAACGGAAGCCAGCATGAAGCTACCTCTCTTAGGTAATGGCAAATTCAATCGTATCGTCAAGGCAGCGAACAAGGGAACTAGCCGACGCTATGTGAGCTTCGGCTGCATCCGAAAAGGCGGTCAACATGAAGCCAGCTTTTTGTTTGTAATGTCCGGATCCATCGCTCCGGGTGCATACAACACTTGTTGTTCGGCTGCCGCTATTTGAGCTTGGGGCGGTTTCACATCGAACTCGCCATTGCTTTGACGGCATATACATATGTCATACCGGGCCACCTGTCCAAGTTCCAGTATCCTTTTTGTGATGGCCTCAACACACTATTTCTTCTCCTTGCTCTTAATACTCTCCTAGCACTCGTCCAGCGAGCGCTCATTTTCAAAATCAGGCGCGTACTTTTTATTTCAGATTGCCATCCTGTATCACACTAGCCGGGACATGGCACAGTGCTTCTGTTTGATGGTCACTGTCCCGTCGTGGCGGTTAAGCGTTGCGCTCAAGCCAAAAACGAGCGACACGTCTCTCATGCCTCTAATTTGAAAACGATTCGTCAGCTAGAGCGATTTACGTCACCATCAGGAGGCATGTCCGGGCAGGAGAACGTCGTCGACGATGTGGGGCGCCAGGATGGCGATGGAGCTGCCCGCCAGGTAAGTGTAAACGGAGGGGTCCGCCTTCAAACTATACAGTTGAGGTCCTATTTATGTTGGTCGATTGTGTACCACCTAGGGGTTTAGGGGAGCACGTGAAGGCGTTTCCACGGTACTGGACCTCTGATTCTGCCGGATGATTCCTCTTTCTGCCGCCATCTCGACGTACAGTTCTTATGCAGCATCGGCGTATATCAAAGTAGTGTTGTAGCCTACTGTAGCTGTCAACGCTCCAGACTAAGCTCCACCGATTTCGCTGCTACAACACGTATGCTCTGGAGTTTGCAAGTGAGAGCGAATGTGCTGCCGCAGTTAATCCCAGGTAGTTTTCCCCTCCCCGAGTAAACAGTGGGTCCACTGTGCGAGCCATCTTCCTTGAAACCTGCAGATACATCTGGCGTCGATAAGCGTATTCGGCGGGGACGGCGTTGCTCGTGAATGCCGTGCGTAATCAGGCTTTCCACGTACTCGGAGTATTTGTTTGGGGTCGTTTTCAACGTATTCTTGGCCGCGAGAGGCATATTTACTCCGTAGGCCAGGAAAGTTCAGACGCGAACGCCCGTTCAAGCTTTGCAAGCCTTTGTTGTCGCCGGCGAGGTCCCGGAGCACTCTTTTCGCAGTATCATTGGATTCCCCCGACCCAGCGTCCAATATTGTGTAGTCCACCATGCTATCCCGCAGTTCGGGGATGAGAGTATCACCGGGACCGTGCTTCGACACGTCACTGTCCACGAAGGCAATGATGACGCCGTGACTGCAACCAATCCGCAGTCCCGCTTCGCACCCTGCCGTGATATCCCATCCGTCCTTCGTGTTGGTGTTGTTCCCACATAGTGCATCTTGTAATTGGTGCTTGCGACTAGTGCGTCCTTTTAGAGGTTGGAAAAAGCGAGACATAAGTATTGGAGCATGGTCACCATCACTAGAGGACGGGTCATACCCGTCGAGTTCCAACCATCTCCGGTCAAAATCACAGTTTCAGGGCTGGCTCTTCTTCGGCCATGAAACACGAATCGCCGTTCTCTTCTCCTACGACGCAGCTCCAACATCCCAGCAGTCCGCTGGTGTCGACACATTCATCTATCAGGCCGAACAGCTCGATAGCTTCATCCTCTGTCGGTCCTCCCACAAGAGTCACATTCGCCGGCAGGAACAAGGACACGTTTCTCAAACACATCAGAAAGCTTCGCCTTCGCCTATTTGTCATCGGCACGCCCGCTCTTAACCTGTGTCGAGGCACTGCCCAACAACCATCTGCTTTGGGGCGCACCGAGATCGCGTTGCTATCGTCGTCCTTGACCATAGATGGAAACAAGCAGACCACTTCAACAACATGGTTTGACGGCTTGATTTTGCGGCCTACTATTTGTGTAGATTTCCAATATCAAATTACGATATTATAATAGCACTCAGATGAGGTTAGGTGATCCCTTCTCTCTTAAGGGATCCCTTTTGCATACAAAACACACATTGTGAGGATCCCCTAAGCCTGCAGGGGATCCCCTAAGAATTGAAGGAATGTATCCCCTAAGATACGAGGGGATTCCCTAAGATCGAAGGGGATCCGTCAAGACAAAGGGATCCCCTTACTCGCAACAGAGCTTCTCGACATTCGCCGGCAGGAACAAGAACACGTTTCACAAACACACCAGAAAGCTTCGCCTTCGCCAGTTCTGTCGATGGCACGCCCGCTCTTGAACTGTGTCGAGGCACTGCCCAGCAACCATCTGCTTTGGGGCGCACCGAGATCGCGTCGCTATCGTCGTCCTTGACCATAGATGGAAACAAGCAAACCTGTACGTATGGAGTGATGTACTTTACATCCAAATTCACTCCACAAACATAACGATGAAGAACGTCGAAAAGAAACCGCCAAACGATCGAACGGGGCACGCTCAGGCAGTATGCAACGTTCTCGCTCGAAAGTACAACCGCCACACCAAGGAGGCTCTAAAGGCGCATCTTGAGAAACTGGTCTTCACGATGATGGATCCTGGCCATGATGTCGTCGACCTTTCCTTCGTCCCGTATAAATGTTGTGATCGCCTTGTAGAAAAAAGAGATAAACAGTACACGGCGAGCGTAACGAGGAGTACCTATGCCACTCTCTTTCTCATGAATACGAAAGAATCAGACCCATCAGCTACGGTAAGCGGTGCGTCGGGGCCGACGACATCAGGTACCTGTTACAACTATCTACGTTCATATTGTCTTGCATTCTTCAACTCTAGGCCGGTTGTTGGTCGCGGTAGTGTCGATGGAATGGTTGGTACAACCACAGCGAGGAGCAGTGCAACCTGAAAAAACAGAGGCGCCGGACACTCTATATCAGACTGCGCCGTCTTGAATGTGCGAGAAGACTAGCGTCTGCCCATCAAAACGATTATCATCATAAACGAACGCCGAACGCAAAGCACGACGCGGAGACATATAGTAGGAAAATACTAAATAAGGGTTTTTGCTTGATAGGTCCGTTACGCATACCGATGCGTATTGCCGTATCCACCATGGCACTAACAGCGCAAACGCCGTGAACGCATACTTGCCGCCTCTCCCCTCATCAACCACGGTAATCGTGACTTTTGTGGGAGGACCAAGAGAGGATGAAGCTGTCGGGCTGTTCGGCCTCATAAATTAATGTGTCGACACCAGCGGACTGCTAGGATCTTGGAGCGGCGTCACCAAGGGATCCCATTTGCCTTAGAGGGTCCCTTCGCAATCGGGGATCCCTAGGTTCTGGGGACATCGCCTCGCGTCTTGATTTAATACCACTTCAACAACATGGTTTGACGGCTTGATTGTGCAGCTTTTTACTTGTGTGGATTTGCAATATCAAACTGTGATATTATAATATCACTCAGATGAGGTTAGGGGTTCCCTTTTACCTTAGGAGATCCCTTTTGCATAAAAACACACACATTGTGAGGTTCCCCTAAGCCTCTGGGGGATTTCCTAAGCAATAAAGGGATCCCCTAAGATACGGCGGGGATCTCCTAAGATACGAGGGGATCTCCTAATATACGGTGGGATCCCCTAAGATACGGTGGTATCCCCTAAGATACGAGGGACCCCCTGAGAATTGAGGGGATCCCCTGAGATACGGTGGGATCCCCTGAGATACGAGGGGATCCCCTAAGATACGGTGGAATCCCCCAAGATACAAGGGTATCCCCTGAGATACGAGGGGATCCCCTATGTTTGAAGGCGATCCCCTAAGGCAAAGGGATCCCCTAAATGGCCGGATCCCCTAACTCGCAACAAGCTCTTGATCAGTGTTTGAGTGCTGTTGGATGACACGGTCTTCATATTGTCCCCGCGACGCTATAGGCGGATCTGTGCAATCGGTAGACTTTTATGATGTACGCAGAAAGAGTACCCGAGTTTCGGTCGCGGTGCTGAAAAGCCAAGCAAAATAAAAAACAAAAAGCCGCTCCGAGGCTGTGTTGGGACATAGAATAGATACAATACACCGCTAGTGGCAGTAGAGAACGACGAACCCGAGGAATCAATCACGATGCTAAACATTCGCCAGCTCATGTGTCTGTCTTGGCTCACGTCATCCTGAAACTGAGCGGTGTCGGGTGCCTTAACAAATCATAGCGGAGTTGAGAAGCTCTGTGTAAAAAAAAAATACTTGGAGTAGTTTGTTCAAATTCATCATTTGCTGCTTTAGCTTCGGGTCCGAGACCGATCGAGATTCACGCGCCGCGCTGAAAAACAATCTCACTTAGCCGGGGTGTACAACGAACGACACCCCCGAGGGTGGCTGCCGAAACTGTCTCTAAAAGTCGCTCAACTGTCAAGGATGACAAAGTTCGGGTCGAAGATAGGCATAATTCACGTTGCTTGAAAAGGGCCGCTTGAGGGCAATAAAACGTGAGGATGTTGAACTGTGACAAGCTTAAATACATTTTGACGAGTGGGCGCTGTGTGTGTGCAAACACTTTCGTTCCTCTACCTCGATCGCCTCGTACATCAACGCCTATCGACGGCTCGTCGCTGCGACTCGTCGACTGCAACAATTGCTCTAGGGCAATATGAATACCCGTTACTTCTGATGCAGTGTACTTGGTTGAACCGCAACCTACGAGCCACATATTTAATAGGCTGTGTACTGCCTATGCATTCACGATACACCTCAGTGCAAGTCGTAATGCGAAGAAAACAAAATGCTGAAGAGCAAAAAAATCATGACTTGGAAGCTGATCATGGGCCACGAGCGCCATCACTTGCTGGAACGTATTGTGGCTCACCACCACCAGCAATGGTTGGAAACAACGAGAATTCTTTAAGACCCTGAAAGCGTCATACGTACCCATAATACCTGTGCAATTAAATGCTATTCCAAACATTTTTCATACTGGGTGTCTCGTCAGCGCTAATGAATCGTCAACGGATCCAAACTGTCTCACATCACCCATATATGTCCTGAACATTGGGAGTAATATGCTCAGTAGCATGTCCTATCGGACCATTCTAGTTTAGCGCTATCGGTGACATAACTGGGCCCTCCCCCCCGCTGAATCAAGTAATACAAACCGTCAAACTCCCCCATTCGCGTGAAAATAGCGAATAAAGACAACCAAAAGACCACGTTCAACAACACAGAGACACTAAGAGTAATAAAATGTGAATCCTAGTCGATGGACCATCCCAAGTCTTTGCGCTGGGTGCATCGTACGGTTCGTGGAGAAACGGCGCCCACATACTCGACGAGATCGCTCAGATGCGCTAAACGAAAGTCCGCAGAGGTAACACAGGGAACGCAGTGTGCATCATGACGTTAGGGGTAGAGCTCCTGGAGTGTGGGAGGATCCTGGTGCCATAAACTCCATATCTCACCCAAACACAAGCTTTGATTAAATACTGTACGCTTAACCTGATGAAGAACCCGGGGGCCTTCAACATAGAACGGAAAACTCTGTAAAAAATGGGAACCAACGGTACTGGGTAGCTTCTCGATTGAGAAGACCCGTCAGTCAGGCATATTTGAGGCCGAACGTGATAACAACTGCTGGTGCGGTGGGGGCCATACACCCACGTCTACTCCCGCGCCTAGGCCACGTGTGTGAGACCGGCTATGAACGTCCCTCCAAAATTACATGAAAACTGTTGGTTGGCGCAGCTTGCGAGGCCATTTATCCGATGGCGGCGCATACCGCGCAACCGAAGCAAAATATTTGTTAAAATCCTAAGGCTGCAACGAAAAACAAATTGGCCGAGGGGCTGAATATTAACGGACCTAAACATAATCGCCCGTCACCCTCACCGTACGAGTAGCACCGGCCCACCCCTCTATCGTGGCACTCGGCAACCCCGCGATGCAAGACGATTTTGATACCCACTCCTTTAGCGCATGTAACGCAGAAGTCACGCTACATGTACCGGATCCCCCCGCTCCTCCTTCAGATACTATAAGGTTATTTTGTTTTACCCTCCAATAAAAAATGGGCAGTGTGAAGACCGTTACCAGGTACCTCTCTCTGTATCATACGCGGAACACAATATTTCTAAATATATTTATATATATATTTAGGTCAATCAATGCCAGTGCGCCCAAGTGGCCTGTTGCCTGTAACGCATTCCGGCAGCTTCGATCTCAGCATGACCCGATATAGTCTAGACAAAAACTCGACAACTGCGATGCCATTGTTGGTCCAACACATACATGACAGACCTGGTTGGGTTTCTGACATTTCAGATTCTGGCCCTGTACATCGTCAGCGTTTATTTTAGTTGTAAACAAAGGATCTTTGAAAAAATACAAACCTAGAAAAATAACACAGCACATTTCTCTCACCCATTGCTGAGTTACTACACCTACAGTGCTCTACTGTTCCGATCTACTCAGACCTAACTAGGTTACACACATGGAAGTACCCGACTGTGTGGCGACGTGGGAAACGCTGAAAAACCTTCCCCACCCCTGCCGTCCCCAGGCAACATGAATGAGCAGCTTCACGAAATACATGGAAGCCCTTGTCCGTCGTGTTCGGTGGCTTCACGGGCCGCAGACCGCGTCGGTGTCGTCGGCTGGCTCGTAGTAGATGCCGGGGCAGGTCTAGCGGATTGGTCGATAGCAAGAAAAAGGGGTGGAGTCACGAAAAACCGTTGTGAGCCCAAGCCGCAGTCCGCGCGAGGGATGCGCTGCACCCGGTGTGGCAGTTTCAAGCCAGAAACATCCCGACTTGAGGGTTTCTCGACTGAGAAATCAATAAATATCGTCAACACATGTCTCGACAATGGTCATTGGATAGCGTCCACGGAGAGATCATGGGATTGTCCAACGGGTTCGACTTCTAATATTCTCCGAGGGCTCAATTTTGATGTGATGAACAGAGCCCTTCAAGTGAGGAGCCTAAAACGCAGTAGGTGAAGTCTCCGTCGTCCCAACCGTCGGCAACACTAGCAAACAAAGCCCGAACATGAACTCCAACTCGCGCACCAAATTTCTCGTCACCGTGAAACATGCGGCTGGTTTCGACCAATATGAACGGTTTTATAAACCAGTTGGGTCAACCAATCCTGCTATGTCAGCGACCACCACTGCAGAGTCCACATGGACAAAAATATTTCGGCCATCCTGACGCGTTGCCTCGTGTCGCCCAAGCCTAAAGACTCGCGCCTGGAGTATGCTACGGTCTCGTTCAGCAAGGCGAACATGTATTGCCGGTACACAAGACTTACACCGGTCCCCTGCAGTATTGGCCGAGCGCATGAAACCGCCGCTATGAAGACAAAGGCATATGCACTCACCGTGCCCCGGGTGTTCTCGAAGACGAGATCGCCTCCATCCTGCGGGGGTAAAATGGATGCCTGTGCTTCGTTGTAAATTGCGCCCCCTTTGTATCCCCAGTTATCATCGAACGTGTTGTCGCCGCCGAACCTGAGAGCGAGAGAGCATGTGAACATCCACCAGACGATGTAACCACGGGGTGGCTGTGATAGTATATGGCTGCCTACTATTCATATCTGCTATGGAAACATCTGAAAGCATAAACAACCAGCACGAGCTCATGAGAAAGTAGACATGTTTTGGCCTCGTGGGACATGTGGACATGCAGTGTTCGGTGCCAGCTCTCATCGACTCCATGCCTAAGCACTACAATTTTACTCAGGAGACATGATGCGACGCAACCAAATAATACGTGGTCCGTTTCTAACATACAGGCGCGACAGCGTCGAAATAAAAACGAAGCAAAAATATTCCTTACGACAAGCATCCCTCTCCTCCGTTGTAGATTCCACCGCCAGACCCCCCGTCGCCAGAACTGGCCGCGACGTTGCCCTCGAACAGGCTGCCCCCCATCAGATTCAAGGCGCCGAGGTTGATGATCGCCCCACCTTTGTTCTGCGGGACAACGGTTCAAGCGACGTTGATAAGTTAAGTTGAAGATCTATCCCCACTAGGACGAATATCCCCAAGCTCATGGGAAGAACAAGAGCGTGGACCTCGGCGGTAGACATCTACGGTCGATTCTACCCCTGATAGCAATCGAGGGTCCGAACAAACGACGCTTTCTACGGTGGATATACACAAATTGATGAAGGTCCCTCGCGATATCTCTACCAAGGCTCACTTTCGAATAATTAGTATCCGTCTATACATGGGTAATCCCGCGGGCATTACGATCGAAGTATCGCATACAGCCCGCAAAGACCCGGTCCGACAAAGACTGGACCTCATACCACTCTTTCATTGTTTTGAAAACTACGATACTGTCGAGTACGAATTTGATTCCAACAAAACATATACAAACTTGATTGGGTACTTCTTTGGCTAGGGAAGCTCTCACTCCACCAGTCACCAACGGTTTGGCCAGGCACCAAAACGTTTACGTCAGCACCCATCAGGGACTGTATTCATGGGAGCCTGCCGTAGCTCACCAGACCGCTAAAGTAAACCCACCTCGTAGCATTTGTTTTCCTTGAAAGTTGCAAAACCGATGAATGTGATGGTACCAGTCGGGTGGACGTAAATAGCGGCACCATCCTCCTATGTGTGATAATGAGGGGCAACATCAGCACGGGCCGGAAATAGCCACAACGAGCAGGGGGGAGATGTTTCAACACGAGGTATTAATGATTCATCCGCACTCCGCTCGTTTTTTGTGGAACGTCCATTTTCCGCCAAGTCCGCATCTTGTCTTCAATTGAACAGGGCAAGATTGCGCTATAGGTAACGAGTGATTGTGCATTTGAGGACCATACACTAAATTGATCGGCAGGGAAAACCCCTCCGAGGCACGTTTGATAGTACACGAGTTGCGGTGGTTCAGAGCAATCTTGTGTTCGTGGGTCGAAGTAAGGTGTCGATGCTGACACCCTGTAAAGCCTATATTTTAGCGCTGATTGGACGTAGAGTAGTACCTAATCTTCCATAGTGTGTGCTCCCACCCTTGTCTAAAGCACGTAGTAGTAGATCCACGTGACTGGGGTGAGAGCAATCAACTCAGAAAAATCGCGCAGGGGTATTGATACCTATTCACCACAGCAAACAGGAGTCTCGGGGCCCTTTCTGGCATCTCCACAGGGTTGTTTGCTACTGCCCATGATGCATGTGTGTTGTGTAGCGTGTAGGGATGCATAGGATTGGTCGAACAGAAGCATACAACCGAGTTAAGCATTCGCACCTTAAAATGTCGCGGACTAAAGTGGGTTGTATGCACACGGTAGACGTGCTCAAAATTTGTCCGAGTCTTACATCGGAAGACTCTATAAATCACCCGACCGAACTTTTCGTAGAAGATATTTCCAGCAACCCGCTACAAAACCTTGTACACCAAGCGTACTGTTCCAGCTAGAGTGTCATACAAGGAACTGATGATTGCTCATGTTGAGTCAGAAACGTCTGATCCGGGGGGACGAAAGCCCACCGTCGAATGACTAGTTGTTGATATCTTTGAATGTCGGTCTAACGATCACGACCAAGCCGGATGTGCCTCGATGCTTGACCCGGGCTCCTGTTAGTTTCAGAGGTGGGCGTACTGTATGCTCGTGAGTATGGGCGTCTTGTGCTTGTCGTAAGCACGCCATAAAGAGGCATCACTGCTCCCACCTGCGTGCCGGCTACTAACGGATATTTTACTTGCCGTGTCGCCCTCACGCGTCATCATATATTTATGCCCTTGGCTCGATTTTTGTGGATGAGAGACGAGTGTTCGGGTAAGCTTACCGCGGCCGTGTTGCCGGCAAACGAAGACTTGCTTCCAATCACAACATGCCCGGCGTTGAAGATGGCGCCGCCTTTTCCAGCGTGGGAACCCCACCCCTGTCAAACACGGGTAAATAGAGTAGGAAAATGAGCAGGAGCCCCAGAACGGTCGATTCTTGTCGAGCATCAGCCGTGACGTGGGGCCAGCTGTCTCTGTCACAAAGCAACTTGCCTGGCATCCAGTGATATTTGCAAGCCTGCGACGGAGCTCTAACCGTGTGTCATATGTACGTAGATGGGCAGAACTCAACCGATTACGTTCTGGCAGAAGCCAACTTATTACTGAGAGTGATTCTACACTACAGCGATCAAAAGCAACCGAAACTCTACACACAGCGCTCTGCATCACGAGGCTACCAGCTATTGATTTGCTGACACCCGAAATTCAATCACAACATATCGTGGTCAATGTGGCAAAGAGGATACTCTATTACTCACAGCTGCGATGTTCCAGCGCGCGGTCAACCGCCCATTGAACACGATCCTTCCGGTAACGGCGTTGTAGATGGCACCACCCCTTCCCACGTTGTGTGTCGTTTCTGGGGCGAGTGCCCTATTTTCCGTGAATGTTACGGGGCCTTCGAACAAAAGTTCACCCTGACGATATGTTTTTCGCGGGAACAGATGAGACGCGCGTAGTGATGCATGGACGACTCGTCTTGCATACGCGAATAGGTGGTATGCACAAGCCTCTTTTTTTTTCCTGACTTGCTTGTGTTGTTGTGTTCTCGTACCGGGTACGATGGCATTTCACTTGCTTGACACTTGAATTTTCGTTTTTTTTGTAGGTTTCCTCTGTCTCACAGTCTGTGACCACAGA